>SKCR01051726.1:0-147258 GCA_019454045.1 Zanthoxylum bungeanum
CTTCTAGCAAAGCGTCATGCCTACCCAATTCTCCAGAAACATGCTTACAGGAATAAGCGAGCTATATCAGGCGTAGTATACATAGTATTGCGTATTTCGATCTAGTATCGGATGATCACATGCAAGGCATGGGGCTGGTACAGTGTCTGCCCCGTACGAAGCATATATCGGATTACTAGCAACTAGTCTCTTTATTATCGGATAATCATAACCAAGTCATATTATCCCGATGGTTGCAACCCTTTAGAGAACCAGTTCTGTATCCCTGCGCGATCATCATCTCCATATGACTGGAGTGACACTTCCGTCTTGACATCACACCCAACACACTACGATTCTCAATATACCCAGTAGAGGCGTACACAGAACCTGTTAAAGCCCTGAACGACCAAAACCAAAGTATATTGATTGTCGCAAGTATTAGCGGTTCAAATCTCAGGTTAAGACCAAATACACCTACCCTGATTTCAGACTTCCATAGACACATAGTCATACTACCAATGGAATTCCGAGGGGGTCTATCCAGAGCAAGGCTGTTTCTCGTACCATCGGTAAAACAAAACCTCTCATTACACTTGCATGAGTATCCTATACCCAAATATATGAGAACTATGCCGTTATGCCCTCACAACGCGCACAAGTGTAATACTAGTCTTTTACGCATTTATCGATGTCCAATCTCGATAATACTCTGACTAGGGATATTTAATGATTTATCCTTCGTGGATTGATATTGTCTCACATCATCTCAATCCAGGAAAAAATCATAAGGACCTGCTATCATTTATACATCTTGGTGATCTAATCACAAATGATAAGAGAGCAATCTCCTTTGTCACATAGTTAATTTGTACAACAACACCATGATCTGTACAAATAGTGACGTTATGGGTCATAATTGTCCAATATAATCCTTATTGGGCTTTGGTTGCCAAAGTCCATGCCTTAAAAATTAATTAAAAGCCCATTGAACTTTAATTAAATTGACATTGGATGTTAATTGGGCCTTTGAGAACTATTAAGATTGGATTTAGAATCCAAGTCTTTAAGGCACATAAAAAGTATTTTTATTTAATTTGGAATTAAATTAGAATTAATATTGAATACAAATTAAATTGGATTTAAAATGTAGTTCGATTTAATTCAAGAATACGTACTTTGAGTATTTATTCTTAAACGAGTTGGACTCGCGCAAATCTAATCGTTGTTTGAACATTGGATGGTCATTAATTCAAAGATTAATTAATTAGATTAGATTAGATTGAATAACATGCTATGTGTGAATATATGGTTGTGTTGAATGAATAATGTATATCGGATGGATATTAGAAGGGTGAGGGCAATTTTTGAAATTGTTGTAATAAATTTAGAATTTATTAAATTAGGCCTGCGTGTCCAGCCTATTATCTCTTTACACTTTGTATTTCTCTTCTCACCAATTCCCCTTAATGTAAATGAGGTTTCTTTATTGTATTATGTAATTGGATAGAAGTAAGAATAA
Organism: Zanthoxylum bungeanum; assembly: GCA_019454045.1. Taxonomy (NCBI): domain Eukaryota; kingdom Viridiplantae; phylum Streptophyta; class Magnoliopsida; order Sapindales; family Rutaceae; genus Zanthoxylum; species Zanthoxylum bungeanum. The sequence continues at coordinate 1,502 of SKCR01051726.1, forward strand.
TGCTAGTGGGAAAGAGAGGAAATGGAGAGATTTGTTCTAGGAATAAAGTTTGTTATATATCCATCCGCATATCATTATTAAATTATTTCTCACCTTATTATGTTTTTAGAATGCATGCTTAAGGGTGTATGATGAGACCTAATCAAAGATAATAAATTGGTTGCCAATTTACGTGAAAAACCCTCACTTTAAAATTAAGTATTTTTCCTCCATTGAGTGGTTCTATCTCAAGATCCAAGATTGGCATTGGTTTGTTGGCCAAAGTCAAGACCTTTGTCCATCGCGGATGTGTTTGAACAATGAAGGCTTTGTTCCATATCGCATGTCTTCGGCAAGTTTTGATTTGTTGGCCAAAGTCAAGGTCACTTCTTGTTCATCGACATGGATTACGAAGCTTTCCAAAGTCAATGAGTCCCGCTTAACCGGAATCATAAGCTTGTTGAGCCAAAGCCAAGGCTTAGTTGATTTAGAGGAAAAAGTTAGGAAATATATTGGATATATTGGCATATATGTATTATATATATGTTTCGGACTTGGAGGTCCACCTACCGGATCTAGGAATTGGATGAGATCCAATTGATCTTAGAGATCTACACAGTTAAATATCATACAGCTTGTTGGCCAAAGTCAAGGTTGAATATTATTTAACGGGATCCTAGCCCACTAGGAAACTAGGTTTCCTGAGTACTCAACATAGGGTTAGAGGTTCGCCGAAAAATAGTGGGAGACAAGTATTAAATTTGTAATTTCGTTTAGATACTTGCTAACATGCGCTCATTTCATTTTCATCAATAATTATTTAAATATAAATACATTAGTTGGACTAATATTCAATTGTTGTTTTAACAAAATAGTTGGACTGTATTCAAACTACTTCATTTATAGTTGATTATATAATTGGATTATAGTAATCAATATATTTGAATTTTATTGATCATTTATAGTTGATTATATAATTTGATTATAGTAATCAATATATCTGAATTTAACCAATCAAATTGTAATTAGTTATATAGTTAGACTATAGTAATCATTACATTAGATTGTACCTGAAATCATTGATTGGATAGTTGGACTATAGAAATCAAGATAACTGAAAGATTAGCGTCAAAGAACATAATCCTAGGTGAAAATGTCTTTAACGACATAATTTTCTAGAATGGGAAATAAATCTCAGGATAGTCCGGGGAGATGAGAAGTTAATCTATTTGATAGAGTGACCTCTCGGGCCTAAGCCCGGAGTTGAGCAAATAGTGGAGCATGAGCTTTGGAAGACTCATGCTGATGATAACTTTAGTGCTCAATCCGTTATGTTTTGCTGCAAGATGATAACTTTAGTGCTCAATCCGTTATGCTTTGCTGCAATGACTCTATAATTTCGTCGTCATAACTAAGGATTAGATCCTTGTACCATGATGTTTAAATTAAAGGATCTTCATAGATCTAACCTTAGATCTTAGAAGTACAAATTGCAAAAAAAGCTCTTTCGCTCGCGTCTGTTAGAAGGTACATCTGTCGAGCAGAAGGTGTCACAGATGATTGCTAACATCGAACAACTAGGTTAGCTAGGCATTACCTACAAGGCTGAGACTTCCAAAGATTTGATCTTACAGTCTCTGCCCAATTGCTAGGGCAGGTTCATTATGAACCAAGAGAAAAACTCTTGGAGAGTTGATGGCTAAGCTCAAGGAGGCAGAGCCAAAGCTTCTAAAAGGGGCAAAGGCAAAATCGTCCCAGTATTCTGCCAAGACAAATGACATATCCCAAGATATCTGCCTAAACTATGGCAAACGGGGTCACTAGAAGCGTGATTGTCGTATGGACAATGCAGACATGAAGGAAGTGAAGACGGACAAGGGTCCGGCTTCAGGTATGTTTGTTATAAACATGTCCACTACTGGTTTTAAAATTAGATTTTAGATACCTGGATGTGGTACATATTATGTACTGATGTGCGGGATCTGCTGATTAGCAGGATACTGACTTCAGGTGAGATTGACCTGCGAATCAGAAACGGGACAAGAGTCGCTGTTTTGGCTGTGAGAACCTAATTTTTGGAACTGCCCTTTAGACATATACTTAAATTAGGAAACTGTTACAATGTACCTAGTTTGACTAGGAATATTATCTCTATATCTAGTTTAACCCGTTGCGGGTATGCCTTTATATTCTAGAACACTAAGTGTTTTGTTTATAAATATGATATGGAGATAAGCACATTAGATGTGAATAACAGTATTTATATTTAGAATATAAATGAATCTCAAACATATAATATGACAAAAAAAAGCTTAAACTTTATAAATCTGTTGAGACTTAAGAGTGGGATTCTTGTTTGGGACGCATTAACAAGACTCGTATATCCACACTCTCGAAGAGTGGATACTAGGAAGAATTTTATTTTAATTCAAATGATGTCTATGAATCTAGTTTATTAGGCAAAGTGCCTAAAACACCTTTTACTTGGTAAAAGTGCAAGTGCCACCGATCTGTTAGCCCTCGTTCATAGTAACGTAAGTGGGCCTATGTCTAGATAGGCTAGAGGTCGATATGAATACTTCGTAACCTTTACGGATATGGCATCGCGTTACGATTATGTGTATCTTATGAAACACAAGTCAGGAACTTTTGAGTAATTCAAAGAGTTTGGACACGAAGTAAGAAAACCTACCGATAAAGTATTGAAAACATTACGGTCGGACCATAGTGTAAAATACTTAAATATATGAGTTTCAAGATTACTTGAAAGAGTATGGTATTCTTTCACAGTGGACTTCTCCCTGGACATCTCAATTTGACGGTGTGTCCGATAAGAGAAACCGAACTTTGTTGGACATAGTAAGGTTAATGATGAGTCACTCTGAGCTACCAATTTCCTTCTAGGGATACGCATTAAATAGTGCAATACTTATTTTGAATAAGGTTCCATGTAAATCTGTTAGACAAACTTAGTATTATATATAAACAGGAAAGAAACCAGGTTTCTCATTCCCGAAGATTTGGGAATGTTGGGCATATGTTTGGATGATACCAAACTAGAACCCAAATCAGATAAGTGCCTAATTTGTAGGTTGTCCTAGGGATACCAAACTATAGTACTTATACAACTCACATGAGAACAATTTAATTGTTGGTCTCCATGCAGTTTTCCTAAGGAATTCCTATAAGCAGTGGTAAGTGGGAGGAAAGTAAAACTCGATGAAAATCGGAGTAATACTGTTCCAGGCACTGAATCCTCACGGAACACCAACAATTCATCAGGGATGAAACTGTACCAATAATCTTCGAATACACAAGAACCGCGTAGGTCGAATAGAGTTAGAAAAAAATCTGGGAGATAGGGGTTTCTGATCTCACCTAATGAAGATGTCAATCTTATTGAGGAAGATGAACCAGCTACGTTTGAGGAAGTGATACAAGGTATCAACTCCTTTTATGGCAAAGTGCCACGGAGTCCGAAATAGATTCCATGTATACCAACTAAGTTTGGATACTGGTTGATGTACCAGAAGGCATTGTGCCTATTGGTACTATATGAGTCTTCAATGAAGACATACATGGATGGCAACGTACAAATGTACACAGCTAGACTTGTACAGAAAGGGTATCGTCAACGACATAGTGTCGACTACGATGAATCTTTTTCACTTGTTGCCATGATTAAATCCATTTAGACAATGTTTGCTATGGCTGCACATTTTGTTTACGAGATATGGCAAATGGACGTCAAAACTGCTTTCCTTAACGGAAACCTTTTGGAGGATGTTTACAACATCTTGACGGTTTTATCGTGCCAAAACATGCAAACAAGGTTTGCAAGATAAATCAATCCATTTATGGATTAAAGCAAGCATTATGTTCTTCGAACCATCGTTTTGATGTAATCATAATGGCATATGATTTAATTCAAAACAAAGATGAATCTTGTGTATATAAGAAGGTTAGAGGGAGCGCACTGACAGTGAATGTCCTATAAGTTTATGATGTATTGCTTCTTAGCAATAACATTCCTATAATATAATCGGTGAAAGCTTGGCTTTCATTAAATTCTCCATGGAATACCTGGGAGAAGCAGGCTTCATTCTAGGAATAAAGATCTACTAGGATGGATCTACAAAGCTGCTAACAACTCTCCCAGAGTTCGTACGTTTTTGAAATGTATATGACCTGATGTCTCATATGCCTTGAGCATATATAGACGCTATAAGGCAAATCTAGGTGATGGTCACTGGATTGATATAAAGAACATCATTGAGTATCTTGGATAAATAAGGATGCTTTCTTAAGTTATGGAGAAAGAGAACTTGAAGTTACTAGGTTCACCGTTGCAAGTTTCCAAACCGACAAAGACGAATTTAAGTCGCAATAAGGGTACATATTTAGTTTGAATAACGGAACAGTGAGTTGGAAATTTTCCAAGCAAGATACTGTTGCCGAATAAATAACAAAAGCAGAACATTGCTGCAGCTGAGGCAGCAAAAGAAGCATTTTGGATCTATATAACTCCTAATTAGATTAGAAATAGTTCTGTTAGCAGCTGAGCTAGGCTACATGACAGGCTGAGGAACCGTGGTCTCATCAACGATCCAAGTATGTACTTTGACTATTTCATCTGATTCGTCAGATCATACATCGTGGCGATGTGATGATCGAATAGATCGCATCAGATGATAACCTTGCAAATCCATTGACGAAAGCTGTTTCTCAACAAAATGTTGAGCGACCCATACATAGTTCAGGTGTAAGACACTTGAGTGATTGGCTATAGGCCAAATGGGAGATTGTTGGAGAATTATAACCCATAGCATCACTATTTGTATAGAACATGGTGTTGTTGTACAAATGAACTATGTGACAAATGAAATTGCTCTTTTATCATTTGTAATTGGATTACCGAGATATATATATAAATGATAAAAGTCCATATGATTAGTACCGAATTAATAAGATATGAGACAATATTAATCCACGTAAGGTTTAATCATTAAATATCCCTAGTCGTAGTATTATCGAGACTGGACATCGATAATACGGAATAGACTAGTATTACACTTGTGCGTGTTATGGGAGCATAACATATAGTTCTCATATATTTGGGTATTGGATATTCATGCAAGTGTAATAGGAGGTTGTGTTTACCGATGGTACGGAAACAGCTTCGCTCTGGATAGACCCCTCAGAATCTCATTGGTAGTATGACTATGTGTCTATGGGAATCCGCATCAGGGTAGGTGTATTTGGTCTTAACCTGAGACTTGCATCACTAATACTTGCGACAATCAATACAATTTGGTTTTGGTCATCCAAGGCTTTAACAGGTTCTGTTTACCCCTCTTCTGGGTATATTGAGAATCGTAGTGTATTGGGTGTGATGTTAAGATGGAAGTATCACTTCAGTCATATGGAGATGATGATCAAGTAGGATATGGAACTAGTACTCTTAAGTACTGCAGTCATCAGGATAATATGACTAGGTCATGTTTATCCGATCATAGAGACTAGTTACCAGAGATCCGATATGTGCTTCGTACGGGGCAGACACAATTCCATCCATAGGCCTAGCATGTGAAATCTGATACTGGATCGTAATATGAAATATTTGGTATACTACACTTGATATAGATTATATATTCTTTGTTGAATATTTCTGGAGAATTGGGTAGGCACGGTGCTTTGCTAGAAGCCAACCATGTCTTGTAAATCGGTAAGAACGTGGTACGAGGTACGCACGTGTTCGGATAGTCCGACAATCAGATTTACTTCCAACATATCCATGGATCTCTTGGGTCGCTTCCCAAAGATTCACCGATGACACTTGAATCGAATAGAATTAATCTAAGATTAATTATTAGAGAGAAATTTTATCTGGGATTAATTGGGGTAACATTTAATCTTGGATTAAATACGTGCAGAAGAGAGAACGCGATTAATTTAGAATTAATCGGTAAAATAAATTTAATAGTTTAATTGGATTTTTCTATTTAATTTATTTATTTAGGCTAAAATAATATATCAGATCTATGAATTAAAATTAGATTTTAATACGTAATTAAAGTTGGACTTTAATACAAGTGAATGAATTAATTTAGAATTAATTTGTACGCGACTTTCGTAATAATTTTGCGAGGCATCATTATTTAATCAAATTAGATTTAATTATTAAGGGACATAAAAATTTATTTAGTCGGATTAAACGTATCCGGGCCCAAAGCTTATTTGTTGAGACCATTTGAATTTTGAATTCAAAAGGGGTGGGGCCCACTTCACACATGTCACACATGTGAAGGTGGTGGAAAGGTTGATGGCATTTAATCAAATACCACTTGCTTTTCACCTACCAAGTTTTGCTTTTTGGAAACCAAAACCCTCAACAACCAAGTTTGGTATTAAGTAAACTTAATATACAAAATAAACACATCTCTCTCAACACAAAAAACCCTAGTATTGCCGTGAGCCTCTTTTCCATTTCTCTTTGATTTTTTTTTTTTCAAAATCAAACAAAGCTAGCACTTAAGGAGTTTAGTGAGGTGATAGGGAAACTCACCCTTGGATTGGATTCAACAAATAAAGCTTGGATCTTCCAAAGAACACTCAAATTTTTGAAATCTATACCAATCAATGTAAGTCTTTTTTCTGCAACTTCTTTGATTATTCACACATAAATCATGACTTATAGATCCTTGGCATGTTCTAGGAATATTAACACTTGTGTATATAAGAAGGTTAGTGGGAGCACACTAACATTCATTGTCCTATATGTTGATGATGTATTGCTTCTTGGCAATAACATTCCCATGCTACAATCGGTGAAAGCTTGGCTTTCATTAAAATTCTCCATGAAAGATCTGGGAGAGGCAACATTTATTCTAGGAATAAGGATCTACCGGGATAGATCTAGAAAGCTTCTTGGACTCTGCCAGAGCTCGTACATTGATAAAGTGTTGAAAAGATTTAACGTGGATCATTCTAAAAGGGGACTGCTTCAGGTTTCACATGGCGTCTCTCTATCTAATGACATGTATCCTAAAACAAAAGATGAGAGAGATGTAATGATTTAGATCCCGTATGCTTCCACAGTTGGATCGATCATGTAAGCCATGATATGTACGTGACTTAATGTCTCGTATGCTTTGAGCATATGCAGTTGCTATCAGGCCGATCCAAGTGATGGTCACTAGATTGCGGTAATGAACATCCTTAAGTATCGTAGACGAACTAAGGATGCTTTCTTAGTCTATATGGAAGGAGAACTTGAAGTGACTGGGTTCACTGACGCAAGTTTCCAAATCGATAAAGACGACTGTAAGTCACAATCACGGTACATATTTTATTTGAACAACGGAGCAGTAAGCTGGAAATATTCCAAGCAAAAGACTGTTGCCGATTCCACAACAGAACGGAATATAATGCTACTGCTGAGGCAGCAAAAGAAGCAGTTTGGATTCGTAAATTCCTAATTGGATTTGGAGTAGTTCCGTTAGCAGCTGAGTCCGTATCTTTGTATTGTGACAATAACGAGGCTATAGCACAGGCTAAGGAACAGCGGTCTCATCAACGATCCAAACATGTACTTCGACAGTTTCATCTGATTCGTGAGATCAAACATCGTGGCGATGTGAAGATCGAGAAGATCGCATCAGATGACAACATTGCAGATCCACTGATAAAAACTATATCTCAGCAAAGGTTTGAGCGATATGTACATAGTTCAAATGTTAGATACTTGAGTGATTGTCTATGAGCCAAGTGGGATATTGTTGGACAATTATGACCAATATCATCACTATTTTAAAAGACATTGTGTTTTTGTACAAATTAACTATGTGACAAAAGGAAATTGTTATTTCATCATTTTATAATTGGATTACTTGGATATAAAAATGATAAAAGTCCATATAGTTAAACCAGATTAATAAGATATGAGACAATATTAATCCACAAATGTTTGATCATTAAATGTCCCTAGTCATAGTATTATCGAGACTGGACATCGATAATACGGAATAGACTAGTATTACACTTGTGCACGTTATGGATGCTTAACGGCATAGTTCTTATATATTTAGGTATTGGATACTTATGCAAGTGTAATAAGAGGTTCTGTTAACCGTTGGACCGGGAACAGCTTTGCTCTGGATAGACCCACTCGAAGTCCCATTGGCATTATGACTATGTGTCTATGAGAATCCGAATCAGGGTAGGTGTATGTGATCTTTAACCTGAGACTTGCATCGCTAATACTTGCGACAATCAGTTTACTTTGGTATTGGTCGTCTGGAGCTTTAACAGTTTATGTGTATGCCTCTACTGGGTTTAGTGAGAATCATAGTTGTAGGAAACACTTTCCTCGCGCAGCGGAAGCGATTATGCACACGGATCGACCTTGAAATTTTTTTCTGCTTTCCCTTCCTTAAAGCCGAATGGAACCAGCATATGTACTAAAGTTTTGCTTCTGTTTCGCACAAGATCTCAGCCCCGAAAAGCGCCCAAAACAGTCCCCAAATAGCCCTCGAACTGCAGTGAAATAATGGACTGTTTTGGACCCGTTACACAACCGAACTGCACACAAATCACCCACTGATTTGCGTGAACTGCAAGGGTGATATAGGTCTGAATTTTCCTAAAAAACAATCCTAACTCAGCCCCAAAAATTCCCCAAGGTGTTTCCCAAAACCCGAATAAAAAAAAAACAAACCGAGCCCCTAATCAAGCAAGTTATTCACGGCAATGGGCAATGAAATTGTCCCAATGTCGTGAGTTGTAGATGAAGATAATAATGAGTTTTCTTCAACGCCACAGGATCTTTCGAGCTATATCTCCTTACCAACGGAAAATAGTGTGGGCTACACACACAAACAAATCCCTAAACATTTTAGAGATTTAATCACACACTAATAATATTTTCTTATTCTTGTTCTTCAATATTGTTTCTCAAATTTTGAGAGAATGAAGAAGAAGAAGAAGAAGGTGGCTAGGGTTTCTTGAATGAGAGAGTTCTAAAAAGAAAAAATATATTTTTCTTTTTATACTTAGGGTAATTTGTTTTCATAAAACCAATCAACCATTTCCCTCCCACCTATGTCAAATTCGGCCAAGCTAGGGTTTCTTTTATTGTTTTTTTCAACATCAATATTCAATTACCATTATTTGAAAAGATGTTACAAAATTAAATAAGCAATAAGAAATTTGAAAATCATAATTTCCAAATTAATGCCAAGGATTTTATTTGTTTCCAAAACAAACAAATCCATCACCTAATGGCTTGAGGAATTCGGCCACTACAAGGAATAATAGATACATTTTGTAGCATTAGGTATTCAATTCCATAATTGAAATATATGTTACAAAATTAAAGAGCTACTACCTTTTAAAAAGATGTAACTTCCAAATTTAATTGAAAGGTTCCAAACCCAAATTTGGAATTCCAATATTAGCCTTCATTAAATTATATCATATATAATTTAATTACTAGCAATAAATAATTATCATATAATCATATTTTATATAAATCATATATTAACTTTTAATATATAGTTGTAAGTGTGACAAATAATATTATTAATCATATTGATAATATTTATATCTTTGTGAGTATATAATTGGAATATCCAATTATACTAAATCCGTTATAGTAAATCGAGCTAGTACGGGGACCAAATGGACCTACGTTTCCGAGCTCCAATAATCTCGAAATATTAATTAAGCTCTTAATTATATATTCCGAATTATTAACTCCCGGTTATTCCACTAAAAACCCAAAGTTGCACTCTCGTTGCCTCAGATGATATATTAAGTCGAACTAAGTCGTTGTCCATCGATATAGTCATTACAAACGAATTGACCCTTCACGAGTATCTCGTAATTAGAAGCGGGTCATAATGTCCGTTATACATCTCTAATTATTTTTACCTTAAGTACCATTGATTCTCTAATGAACGATTTATTCATAAATATTATGAATATTAATCTTTCTATTCGTAATAGAAAGACTTGATCGCTCAAATCGTTCAAGTACCGAATCAACCCTTAAGAAAGATACTCATCTATTTCTCACAGGAAGGAGTGAACTCCATATCTAGGTAAAACGTTCCCAGCTACAAAACAAACTGTGCCCCCAAAGTACATAGCTATTGGTCGGGACTGCTACACCAACCTCACCTTTGTAATTCAAAGGACACAGTCTGCCATGCAGGAGTTCGTAGTACACTCATGATTAAGATCAATCCATATATGACCATCAAATAGATTGAAATGACTTTCTTTACATAACAGATATTATAAGAATGTCATTTCTACCTGGGTCCAGTCCTATATGATCGCATCATACAAGGTGCCTCCATTCTCATGTCTCCACATGGACGATCCGGATCAAGATCGCCATACAAATATAGAATGGACCGCAGCTATAGATAAACCACAAACAAAGTACCCGATTTGTTTGCTCTCTATGGAATATTTAAGATTACTAACTTCAGACTTAAATCCTCTCGTGTATGACACTCACACACTAAGTCTGAAGGTACATAATCAATCCAAGGTATTTAAGATGATATATATTATGCGAAAATTAAACAAACAATTTGATAAATGAATAATGCATCATTTTTATTTCAAAACTCATAAAACCGTTTACATTACATGTAGCTCCAAGGAATACATTCCAACAATCTCCCACTTGCACTAGAGCAAATGGGACATGTCACGTAATCCTAGACCATCTAGGTCACCTTCAAAAACTTTAGCCGGCAAGGTCTTTGTAAACGGATCAGCAAGGTTCTCTGTGGATGCAATCTTTGTGACAGTAACGTCTCCTCTCTGCACTATCTCCCTGATGAGATGATATGTCCTCTCTATATGCTTTCCCTTCTTGTGGCTTCTTGGTTCTTTGGAGTTTGCCACCGCACCACTATTATCGCAATAGAGTGTGAGTGGTCTATCCATATCTGGAACAACTTCCAGATCTCCTAAGAATTTACGGAGCCAGAATGCTTCCTTAGCCGCTTCACAAGCCACTACATATTCAGCCTCCATGGTGGAGTCAGCAATACAAGATTTCTTTATGCTCCGCCACATAATAGCCCCACCACCTAGGGTAAATACTGATACAGATGTAGATTTCCTGGAATTGACATCTATCTGAAAATCAGAGTCTGTATATCCTCTTAGAATCATATCCTCACCGGAATACATAAGCATATAATCTCTTGTTCTCTTAAGATACTTGAGAATGTGTTCACAGCCACCCAGTGATCCAATCCTGGGTTTGACTGAAACCTACTGACTACTCCCACTGTAAAATAGATGTCCGGTCTCGTGCATAACATGGCATACATGAGACTACCAACTGCTGAGGCGTATGGGATATGTCTCATTTCCTCAACATCTTCAGGTGTCTAAGGAGACTGTTCCTTTGACAAATGAATTCCATGCCGATAAGGCAGATTGCCTTTCTTGGAATTCTGCATCCCAAATCGCACAAAGATCTTGTCGATATAGGATGCCTGAGACATAGCTAATAGTCGTTTCTTGCGATCCCAAAGTATCTGAATCCCAAGAACATAACTGGCCTCTCCAAAATCTTTCATTTGGAATTGGTTAGCTAGCCAGGTTTTCATGTCTGATAATATCTTTACATCATTCCCAATAAGTAAAATATCACCACGTATGAAACAAGAAAAACCACCTTCCCGTCAATGACGCGCTTGTATACACAAGGCTCATCAACATTCTGCTCAAAATCATAAGACTTGATTGTGTATCAAATCTTATATTCCAAGATTGAGATGCCTGCTTGAGTCCATAAATAGACCTTTGCAGCTTGCAAACCTTTTTCTCTTGACCTTGGGCGATGAACCCCTCTGGTTGTATCATATAGATACTTTCATCAAGATTGCCATTCAAGAATGCAGTCTTGACATCCATTTGCCAAATTTCATAGTCGTAATATGCAGCAATGGATAGAAGAGTGCAGATGGATTTAAGCATGGCTACTGGCGAGAAAGTTTCCTCATAGTCAACTCCCTCTTTCTGGGTGTAACCCTTGGCCACTAGTCTAGCCTTGAAGGTCTGTACCTTCCCATCTGATCCCCTCTTCCTTTTGTAGATCCACTTGCAACCTATGGGTTTCACCTCATCAGGTTGGTCTACAAGTTCCCAGACCGAGTTGGAGTGCATGGACTCTATCTCTAGGTTCATGGCTTTGAGCCATTCCTCTTTGTCAAAATCATCCATTGCATTACTGTATGTCAATGGATCATTTATGTCATCACTGGATGCGACAACTTGTGCCTCTCCAACCCCTAAGTAGCGATCAGGTTGTCGTACAACCCTCTCACTGCGTCTAGGTGGTAGATTATTCTGACGAGCTTGCATCTGACTATCAAATGTCGAAGGTGCTATGTATTTGTCAACTTTCATTGATGATGGCGTGCTGGTCGAACCAGCAAGTAACTCCCCGAGCAACACTTTACTTCGAGGTTTGAACTCCCTCATATAGTCCTCCTCTAGAAACGTAGCATTTGTCGATACAAACACTTTGTTATCATCAGGACTGTAGAAGAATCCACCCCTAGTCTCCTTAGGATAGCCTACAAATAGGCACACATGAGAACGTGGCTCCAACTTTATAGTCTTATTCTTCAGCACATGTGCTGGACACCCCCATATGCGGAAATATCGTAAACTAGTTTTACGACCATTCCACAACTCTAAGGGAGTCTTAGGAACAGACTTAGATGGAACTACATTAAGGATATGCATTGCGGTTTGCAGTGCGTATCCCCAGAAAGAACTAGGTAGAGAGCTATAACTAAACATAGATCTCATTATGTCTAATAGGGTCCGATTTCTCCTCTCTGCAACACCATTTTATTGTGGTGTTCCAGGCGCTGTGAGCTGGGATACTATCCCATGCTCAACTAAGAATTCCTCAAAATCTCTGTCGAGGTATTCCCCTCCACGATCTGATCGTAGAGTTTTGATTGTTTTACCTAATTGGTTCTCAACCTCAGCACGATATTCTTTGAACTTTTCAAAGGTATCTGATTTGTGATGCATTAGATAGACATACCCATATCTTGAATAATCGTCAATGAATGTGACGAAGTATTCATAACCACCTCAGGCTCTTACATTCATCGGTCCGCAAACGTCCGAATGTATTAGCTCAAGTGGTTGACTGTACTATTGCTGCTTCTGGTTGGCTTGACTTTTCCGCTTTTCTCTTCTTTGAAATTTGTGAATACAAAACAAAAAAAAAAACACAAAAAGAATGCAAGTACGTTACATGTATGCATGCATGCATGGGTGAATTTCCTATTCCGTTGGGTTAGGTCTTCCACCAATTCTCTTGGTCACTGATCGGTCTTCTCTTCCTCAGGGAAACTACTGCTTCAATCTGTCTATGTTGATTAGCTCGGTGAACTCATTCCCTTCCAAATCTGACAGTCTCACTGCCCCATTTCCCATTACTTTATGGACTATATAGAGTCCTTCCCAGTTGGGTCTGAACTTTCCTCTCGGGTCTATCGTCGACGGCTTCGACTGCTTAAGCATCAGATCACCCTTCCTGATCTTTGTAGGATGCACCTTCTTGTTGAACGCTAGAGCCAACCTCTTCTGGTATATCTGCATGTGATGCAAGGACTTCATTCTCTTCTCATCTAGTAGTGCCAACAGCTCAAATCTCTATGAAGTCCATTCTTGCTCAGGCAATTCTACTTCCGCTAATACCCGCATAGACTGTATCTCAACTTCCACTGGCAGTACTGCTTCCATTCCGTAGACCAAAGAGTAAGGTTGGGCTCTCGTTTCCGTTCTCACAGAAGTTCTATATCCCCATAAGGCGTACGGTAACTTATCGGCCCAATCCTTGTAGTTCTCTGTCATTTGGGCTAATATCATCTTTATCGTCTTATTGGCTGCCTCAACTGCTCCATTTGCTTGTGGTATGTACGGTGACGACTTGTGATGTCCTATCCCATACCTCTGTAGCATTGCCTTTGTTTCTGCTTAAAACTGGACTCCGTTGTCTGTCACTACATGATGCGGCATCCCATACCGGTAAATGATGTTCCGGGTTATGAACTTTACCATCTGCTTTTCTGTAACATTACGAAATGACTCGGCTTCCACCCATTTCGAAAAGTAGTATACTGCCACTACTATGAAACGATGTCCATTTGATGCGTGCGGTCGAATTTCTCCGATCATGTCAATTCCCCATGCTGAGAAAGGCCACGTCTCTGACAGCCCATGCAACTCTGTGCGCGGCAGATGATTCAAGTTACCATGAGCTTGGCAATCATTGTTGGACAATTATGACCCATAACGTCACTATTTGTACAGATCATAGTGTTGTTGTAAAAATTAACTATGTGACAAAGTGATTGCACTCTTATCATTTGTGATTAGATCACTTAGATATAAAAATGATATGAGGTCCATATGATTTGTTCCTGGACTGAGAATGATATGAGACAGTATCAGTCCACGAAGGATAAATCATTAAATATCCCTAGTCAGAGTATTATCGAGATTGGACATCGATAAATACGTAAAAGACTAGTATTACACTTGTGCGTGTTGTGAGGGCACAATGACATAGTTCTCGTATATTTGGGTATAGGATACCAATGCAAGTGTAATACGAGGTTGTGTTTTACCGATGGTACGGGAAACAGCTTCGCTCTAGATAGACCCCTTCGAAATTCCATTGGTAGTATGACTACATGTCTATGGAAGTCCGAAATCAGGGTAGGTGTATTTGGTCTTAACCTGAGACTTGCACCGCTAATACTTGCGACAATCGGTATGTTTTAGTTTTGGTCGTCCAGGGCTTTAACAGGTTTTGTGTACGCCTCTGCTGGGTATATCGAGAATCATAGTGTATTGGGTGTGATGTCAAGACGGAAGTATCACTCCAGTCATAGTGGAGATGATGTCACGTAGGATACGGTACTAGTGCTCTTAAGTACTACAATCCCGGGCTCGGGTTCGCTAATTCCAAATTAATGAATTTTCTGTTGCGTCGTAATTAAATGATTACGCCTAGCGAAATCACTATGTGTGATGGAGAAGGTTAAGACATGATTTTGTTGCAAGATCAAGGTGCTAGCACACTTTAGGAGCATACCAAGGTGTTAGGGCAGTGAGTTCGTGAGCATGGAAGATTATCAACAAAGCTTGGAGCTTTAATGGAGTCCATGGCCGATTCTTCATGGAGGAGATCCACCCACTGCTGAGCAGCCCCTACACTGAGCAGCCACTGCCGAGTTCCCAAGGGCAGTTCGTTTTTGGTCTTCGCAGCATCCAAACCGATCAATGTGAGTTTTTCCGCACCTCATTTGATGTGTATTCATATTGTTTCATGATTGATAAATGATCTTGGGACCCTTAGAGGAAACCAACAATGGTATCTTGAGCCTTTGAAAGCATGAAATTGATTTTAGGGTTAAAATTGGGCATAACGAATTTGAGCATGATTTAATGAAATTAGATGAATTAGTATGCTTAAATGTTGTTTAATTGATGATTGATTGGATCAATTTGATGAAAAAGTGTTTGGAACAATTTTCCCCAATTTGCTTGTGTTGGCCGAAAATACAAGATACCATAATGTCTTGGTTTTTTGATTTTTTGATCATTGGATGTGTTAGAAATCATTAGGGGATGTTGATTTTATGTTTAATTTGGTTCAATTGGATTGAATTTGATTTGGGCATAATTTTCCTCCTTGGCCGAGAACTATAAGCATGAAAATTGGGTTTGATTTTGATCAAATTATGTTGGACATGATTCCATGATGTTAAACATGATTAATTGAACAAATTTGATGTTTTGGAAATATTGATTTGGACAATTAATAAAGCTATGCACTTTAAGTAATAAATTGAGAATTTTGAATTTTATGTAATTTAATTATTGGGCTTGAAATTGGATTTGGACTTGTTGTGTGTTATTGGGCTTATTGGGCTTTGTTGTACAAAGTTGGGTTTAGGCAAAATTGGTTGGATCCAATTAGGCCCAAAACCGCTTCCATAAAGCCCAAATGCGACTTAATGAACCTTTAAAGTTTAATTGGGCCTAATGGGCCAAATTGATTTAAAGGCTTATGGGGTAACTCCCGGATTGGATTTTGGTTATTCGGTTTGACCCGAGTTGACCAAAAGTCCACGCCTCAAGAAATTAATTAAAAGCCCATTGGACTTTAATTAAATTAACGTTGGACGTTAATCGGGCTTTGAGACCCGTATCGATTAAATTCGGAATTTAAGTCGTAAAGGTTTATTTTATAAAGTGTAATATTTAATTTGGAATTAAATAGAGAATTATAATTAAATGCGTATTAAATTGGATTTAATTATGTAATTTAATTTAATTCGAGAATTCGTACTTTGAGTACTTGTTCGCAAAACGAGTTTGACTCGAACAAAATCAAATCGTTGTTTTAACATTGGATGATCACTAATTATCAGATTAATTAATTTGATTAGATTGATTGATAACATGCTTGTGTGAATACATGGTTGCAATGCATGAATAATGTATATCGGATGGATATTAGATGGGTGGGGCAATTTTGGAAATTGTAATAAATTTGATTTATTAATTGGACCTGCGTGTCCAGCCTTATCACCTCCTATTCTTTGTATTCTCTTCTCACCTATTCCCCTCAATGTAAATGAGGTTTCTTTAGAAGTGTACTGTAACGGGTAGAAGTAATACTTGTGCTAGCGGAAGAGAGAAAGAGAGAGTTTTGATCTAGGATCAATGTAAAGTATCCATCTGCATATCATTATTATTTTACATATGCGGTTTATTATGTGTTTAGAATGCATGTTTAAGGGTGTATGATGATGAGACCTTAACAAAGATAATAAATTGGTTGCCAATTTGCACGCGTAAAACCTTCAAACAATATTAAGCGTTTTTCCTTCCATTGAGTGATTCTCACTCAAGATCCGAGACGACATTGGTTTGTTGGCCAAAGTCAAGGCCTTTGTCTGTCAAGGATGTGTTTGAATCACAAAGGCTTTGTTCCATATCAATGTCTTGTCCAAGTTGTGGTTTGTTGGCCAAAGTCAAGACCACTTCTTGTCCATCGACATTGATTACGAAGCTTTCCATGGTCAATGGGTCGCGCTTGACTAGGATCACTAAGTTTGTTGTGCCAAAGCCAAGGCTTAGTTGATTCAGAGGAAAAAGGTTAGGTAATACATTGGATGTATTGGCATATATAAGATATATGTTTCGGACTTGGATGTCCCCCCTACCGGATCTAGGAGTTGGATTGGATCCAATTTATCTTAGAGATCTACCTAGTTAATTATCATACAATTTGTTGGCCAAAGTCTAGATTGTGTGATATTTAACGGGATCCTAGCCCACTAGGAAACACGGTTTCCAGAGTACTCGACAGAGGGTTAGAGGCTCGCCGAAATTAGTGGGAGGCAAGAATTGAATTTGCAATATTCGTTCAATTACTCGCCATACGCGCTCATTTTAAATATCATTCGTCAAATCAATTAAATGTTAGTTGGACTAATATTTAAATTGTTGTTTTAATTAAATCAGTTGGACTGTATTATAGTTGATTATATAATTGGATTATAGTAATCATATATTTGAACTAATTAATTTCAATTTACAGTTGATTTTATAATTAGATTATAGTAATCAATGTATTTGAAGTTAATTAATTTAAATTATATTTGATTATATAGTTGAACTATAATAATCAATATAATACACAGTACCACAAATCGTTGATTAAATAGTTTGACTATTAGAATCAAGATAAATGAAAGAATTAGTGTTTAAAACATAATCCTGGGTGAAAATGTATTTAAACGACTATATTTTTCAAATTGGGAATAAAGTTTCATGATTGTCCTGGAAAATAATAAGTTACTTTATTTGATAAAATAACATATTAAGCCTAAAGCCTGGAGTTAAGCAAACAAGTGGAACATGATATTTGGAATATTCATGTAATGATAACTTTAGTGCTTAATCCATTATACTTGTCATATAGACTCCTTAATTTCTTTATCAGAACTAAGGATTAGATTCTTAAAGTATGATAATGAAATTAAAGGATCTTCAAAGATCTATTTATAGAATCTTAAAAGTAAAATTGCAATAATAATTCTTGGAGAATTAATGACTATTCTCTAGGAGACAAAGTCAAAGTTTGCAATTTGGCAAGTAGCGCAAGGCGCACCTTACTTCGATATTCCAGAATTCCAAGGCTTGGCCAAAGGCTTCTATAATTTTGAAAAAGGCAAAGGCAAAATCATTATAATCTTCTAGGAAGATAAAAGGACATATCCCAAGAAGGAATTGAAGACGAGCAAGGCTCTGACTTCAAATTTGATTGTCATAAATATGTTCACTACTAGTATTAAATTAGATTTTAGATACTTAGTGTGATACATAATATATATTGATGTTCAAAATCTGTTTTGAACAGGATACTGACTTCAATTGAGATTTAATCTGCGAATTGAAAACGGGACGAAAGTCGCTGTTTTAACCGTAGATACCTAAGTTTAGGAACTACCCTTTGGGTATGTACGTAAATTAGGAAACTGTTATAATGTAACTAGTTTGACTAGGAACATTATCTTTATATCAGTATTTAATCCGTTGCGGATTGAAACTTTATATTTTATAACACTAAAATGTTTTATTAATAAAGATGATATTGAGATAAACACATTAGATGTGAATAACAGAATTTATATTTTGAATATAAATAAATCTCAAAAATATAACATGACAAACAAATAGCTCAAACTGATTTGATCAGAAGAAACTCAATTGTGGCATTGTTGTCTGGGACACAATAAAACAAGAATCGTATATCCACACTTTTGAAAGTGGGTACTAGGACTAATTTGATTCCATTCAAATAAAGTCTACGAATCTAGTTTATTGGGCAAAGTGCCTGAAACACTATTTACTTGGTAAAAGTGTAAATGCCACCAATCTGTTAGCCCTAATTCATAGTGAAGCAAGTGGGCCCATGTCTAGCTAGGCTAGATGTGGATATGAATATTTCGTAACCTATACGGATGTGGCATCTCGTTATGGTTATGTGTTTCTTTTGAAGAACACAAATCGAAAACTTTTAAAGTTTCGACACGAAATAGAAAAACAGATCGGCTGAAGTGTTATACCGTCACGGTAAGACTATAATGGAAAACACTTAAGCAATAAGTTTCTTACATACTTGAAAGAGTGAAGTATTCTTTCAATGAGGACTCCTCCCGGAACACCTCAATTTAACGGTGTGTCCGAACTGAGTAACCGAATTTTGTTAGACATGATTAGGTTAATCAAGAGTCGCTCTGAGCTACCATTTCCTTCAACGGATAAGCATTAACAGTGCATAACTTATTTAGAATAAGGTTCCATTAAAATCTGTTTGACAGATTTCATATTAGATATGAACGGGAAAGAAACCGGGTTTCACATTCCTGATAATTTGGGTATGCTAGGCATATGTTTGGATGATACCAAACTAAAACCCAAAATGGATAAGTGCCAATTGTAGGTAATCCTAGGGATACCATAAGTATTGTACTTATACATCTCACCAGAGAACAATTAGATTGTTGCTCACCATGCGGTTTTCCTAAGAGGAATACCGATATGCAGTGGTAAGTGGGAGGATGTTAAAACTCGATGAAAATCGGAGTACTACTATTCATGGTACCGATCCTTAATGGAACACTAAATAGTTCATCAAGGATGAAACTATTACCATTAATCTTCGAATACACAAGAACCGCGTAAGTCGGAGAGAGTCAGAAAACAACCTGGGGTATGGATTTCTGATCTCACCTCGTAAAGATGACAATCTTTTGAGGAATACCAACTGATTACGTATGAGGAAGTGATACAAGGTATCGACTCCCGATTATGAAAAAGTGTCATGAGTCCGAAATGGATTCCATGTATATCAACCAAGTTTGGATACTAGTTGATGTACCGCAAGGCATTGTGCCTATCGGTACTATATAAGTCTTCAAGGAAGACGTACATGGATGGCAACATACCAACGTATAAAGCTAGGCTTTTAGCGGAAAGGTATCGTTATCAACATTGTATTTATTACAATTCAACCTTTTACCCGTTGCCACGATAAATCCATTTGGATAATACTTGCTAATGCTGTATTTTTCATTTATGAAATATGTCAGCTTAACGGGAAAATCGCTTTCCTGAAAAGGAAACCTTTTGGAGGATGTTTGCAATATCCTGACGATTTTGTCGTACCAAAACTAGAAAACAAGGTTTGCGGGTTATTCGATCCATGTTTGGATGAATCAAGTATAAGTTCTTGGAATTATTGTTTTGATGTAATCATAATGGAGTATGATTTAATTCAATATGAAAAGATTCTTGTGTATATAAGAGGGTTAGTGGGAGCGCACTGACAGTGGCTGTCCTATAAATAATGATAACACATCATTTCTTGGAAATGATATTCCCATAAAACAATAGGTGAAAGCTTGGCTTTCATAAAACTCTCCGAGAATCGTACATTGAAAAATGTATGTGACCTGGTGTCTCATACGCTTTGAGCATATGATTCACAAACAGGCCAATCCAAGTGATAGTCACTGGATTGATATTAAGAACATCCGTTAGTATCTTAGAGATCTAAGGATGCTATATTAATCTTTGGAGAATGAGAACTTGAAGTGACTAAGATCACTACCGCAAGTTTCCTAACCGATAAAAACGGTACTATACAGTTTGAATAACGGTGCAGTAAGCTGGAAATCTTCCAAGCAAGATACTGTTACTGAATAAACAACAAATGCGGGTTATTGCTTCAGCTGAGGCAGCAATAGAAGCCTTATGGGTCGATAAATATCTAATTAGATTAGATATAGTTCTTTTAGCAGCTGAGCTAGGCTACAACACATGCTAAAGAATTAATGGTCTCATCAAGATCCAGATACATACTTCGATAATCATCTGATTCGTTCGGATCATACATCGTGGCGATGTGATGATCGAATAAATCGTATCAGACGATAATCATGAAAATCCGCTGACGAAAACCTTTTCTCAGCAGTTTGAGCCAACCGTATATAGTTCGGGTGTTAGACACTCGAGTGACTGGCTATAGGCCAAGTGGGATATTGTTGGACAATTATGACCCATAACGTCACTATTTGTACAGATCATAGTGTTGTTGTACAAATTAACTATGTGACAAGGAGATTGCACTCTTATCATTTGTGATTAGATCACCTAGATATAAAAATGATAGGAGGTCCTATGATTTGTTCATGGACTGAGAATGATATGAGAGACAGTATAGTCCACGAAGGATAAATCATTAAATATCCCTAGTCAGAGTATTATCGAGATTGGACATCGATAAATACGTAAAAGACTAATATTACACTTGTGCGTGTTGTGAGGGCCACAACGACATAGTTCTCATATTTGGGTATATTATACTCATGCAACTGTAATAGGAGTTTGTGTTACCGATGGTACGGGAAACAGCTTCGCTCTGGATAGACCCCTTCGGAATTCCATTGGTAGTATGACTACGTGTCTATGGAAGTCCGAAATCAGGGTAGGTGTATTTGGTCTTAACCTGAGACTTGCACCGCTAATACTTGCGACAATCAATATACTTTGGTTGAGGTCGTCCAGGGCTTTAACAGGTTCTGTGTACGCCAATACTGGGTATATTGAGAATCGTAGTGTGTTGGGTGTGATGTTAAGACGGAAGTGTCAATCCAGTCATATGGAGATGATGGTCACGTAGGATACGTACTGGTTCTCTTAAGTACTACAGTCATCGGGATAATATGACTAGGTCATAGTTATCTGATATAGAGACTAGTTACCAAGATCCGACATGTGCTTCGTACGGGGCAGACACAATTCCAGCCCCAGGCCTAGCACGTGATCATCCGATACTGGATCGAAATACGCAATACCACGTATACTACGCCTGATATAGATCCCTTATTCCTTAAGCATGTTCCGGAGAATTGGGTAGGCATGGCACTTTGCTAGAGGCCAACCTTGTCTTGTAAATCGGTATAAACGTAGTACGAGGTACTTACGTGTTTGGATAGTCCGACGACCGATTTACTGCCAACATATCCGGAGATCTCATGGGTCGCTTCCCGAAGATTCACCGATGACGTATGACTCGCACTTTAATTCATCTGGATTAATTTAATGAGAGAGAAAATTAATCTGGGATTAATTGCGGAGATATTTTATCTGGATAAAATATCAATTAAATAGAGAGAACGATTAATTTGGAATTAATCGATAAAATAATATATTTGATATATTATACGAAATTGGATTTCGACGCGGAATTAAAATTAGATTTTAATTCCGGTGAACAATTAATTTAGAATTAATTCGTTAGCGACGTGAATAGTGATTTCGCTAGGCGTAATCATTTAATTACGACGCAACGAAAAATTCATTAATTTGGAATTAGCGAACCCGAGCCCGGGATTGTTTGCGAGCGCATTCGCAGTTCGAATTTGAGTGCAGCACATAAGTCAAATCAAGCGTCAAATCGCAAGTCACATCAAGCGTCAAATCACATGTCACTTTGAGTGATGTGACATTTGATTGATTGATGTGAGTTGATGTGAGGTGATTGAAAGGCATTAAATATTTGCTTTTTGAAATTGAAAAAGGTAAATGGTTTATTGATTTTTGGAAAATATAAAACCAATTACATTTTTCTTTTTTCCCACTCTCTCTCCTCTTTTACGGTATTTGGCTTATGGAGCCAAAAGCTTCTATTCCTCTCTCTCGGTCTTGGACCGACTCTTCTTCCTTCTGGTTTTCTACAAAACGTGTGTGATGAGAAGGTTAAGACATGATTTTGTTGCAAGATCAAAGTGCTAGCACACTCTAGGAGGCATACCAAGGTGTTAGGGCAATGAGTTCGTGAGCATGGAAGATTATCAACAAAGCTTGGAGCTTTAATGGAGTCCATGGCCGATTCTTCATGGAGGAGATCCACCCACTGTCGAGCAGCCTACACCAAGCAGCCCACTACCGAGTTCCCAAGGGCAGTTCGTTTTTGGTCTTTACAGTATCCAACCGATCAATGTGAGTTTTTCCGCACCTCATTTGATGTGTATTCATATTTTTTCATGCTTGATAATGATCTTGGGACCCTTAGAGGAAACCAACAATCTTGATAATGCTTTACCAGCTTCACGCAGTCAGCTTCCATGGTCGACCAGTAGAAACCTTGTCTTACTAACTTGCGGGACAAGTTCAACCCATTCGTGTGCGGTCAACATACTTCGGCATGTACTTCTTCCATTACCTTCTGAGCTTCTTCTTTCTCAAACACTTCAGCTGAATGCCATTCGCCTGTCTCTTGTACAGTTCTCCCTTCAAACTCACATACAGAGAAGCCAACTTCTGAATGGCTATCATGTCTTTTCTACTTGCTTTCTCCGGAAGTTCCCCGCTTTCTAAGCATCGCTGAATATCATAGTACCATGGTTTCCCATCATCAACTTCTACTTCTAATATCATTTCTATCTCATAAATAGGTCTGCTTGCTGTTGTCAACACTAGAGGTCTCATCACCAACTTCTCTGGATTTTCCCAAGTTGTCGCTAGTGTGGCTAACGCGTCTGCCTTCTGATTCTCTTCTCGCGGCAAATGCTGGAATTTACAATCGGGGAGGGCCTGTGCCAGACTCTTGAGTGGAACAAGTAAGGTTTCAATCGTTATTCCTTCAATTCCCATTCTCCTTGCATCGTCAGATTACCAACATTGAGTCTCCGTAGACCTCCACGTTCTTAACTTTCAAGGCTATCAATGCAGTCGATCCAAAGGCACATGCTTCATACTCAGCCATGTTATTAGTCACTCCAAACGTCAACCTTTTGGCCATGGGAAATGTTTCTCCGTCAGGAGTTACTATCACAACTCCTATTCCGGCTCATTTGTAATTTACTACACCGTCAAAGTACATCATCCATCCTTGGACTGTTATTGCCTGGATCTCCTCGTATGGGAATTCAAACATGTATTGATCTCCTTCTATGGGTTGTAATGCCATGAACTCTGTTACGGTTCGCTCTTTGATTACTTTAGAAGTGAGGTACTCGATATCAAACTCTGTCAGCAACATTAACAATCTGGCCAACTTTCTAACTAGCGAAGGCACTGAATGCAGATACTTCAAAGGATTCCCCTTTGCTACCACTTGGATCTTGTAAGATTGGAAGTAATGATGCAATTTTCTTGACGCCCACACTACTGCCAAACAGATCTTCTCTACTTCTTGATAGCGAGCTTCGTACGGAAGCATCTTCTTACTGAGGTAGTAGACCGCATGCTCTACCTCCGTCTCATCTGCTTATACCATCATCGCCCCCAGCACTTCGGGTTCTATTGCCAAGTACAGTACTACAGGTTTTCCTGGTCTTTTGACAAGTCTTCCTTCTTCCCTAACCCAACGGGTATCTATGGTGGCTTTTAAGACACGGGATTAACATGATGCGTGTATGCATGAGATGCATGAGATGCGTGCGATGTATGGAATATATAAGTCGGCCCATTATCATTTTAAAGCATTCAATCATACTATTACGAGGTGTAAACTCATCCCAATTGAAAAGGCCCAACAGGTTTACGCTTTTGCGATAACATGGCTAAACGACTTCAAATGATAAGAGGCCTAAACGTAAAATGGCCGATCAGAATTTTAGAAGCTTTTGGCCAGATTGCCATAAATAACGGACTCGTCTCAGTTTAAATGGCCCAACAAGCCCCTACCTCATGACAAAGTCCAACTGAATCCAAATGACGATGGTCCTAAACATAAACATAAAGGAATAGTTTCTATTGGTCCTACAACTACAGTTCATCTGCGGGTTCATAGGGGTATAGACAAAGGCTCATACTAGTGAAGGATTACCCACAACTAGGACTCCCCACTCAAGGGTTCAAGTGACTAAGTGAGCGCACCTTTTTTATACTTTAAGGTACGTGCCAACGAGTTATGGTGCATGACTGACTGTCAAATGGATTTCCTATTATAGATTCCCTAGAGGGAGGGCGGAACGAACTCTCTTAAAAACCTAAGCCTCTTAGACTCTTATCGCCTTGGTGCCATGAATAAACAACAAGTCCTCTAAATTAGTCCATCACAGTAAGCTTCGAGTAAATGATTATCTAGGTGCCATTACAGCTTTTCCTTATAGAAATGTGGTGAATGAAGGAAGACACCAAACCATTACCTAGCTCTAAAAGTGCCTTTGATTAAACCCCTTCAACCCACTATAGACACGGTTAGCTAAAACAAAAATCACAATCATTACAAGGTATTATTTCGGGGCCAATTCTCTATCCCGAGTGGAGTTGCCAGACTGTAGGACACAGAAATTGGCGACGCTGTTCCAGGCTCGCGGCCTAGTCGGGAATACGGAGTAGCCCACGGGGGATCTAAATGGGATAAATAAAATGGAGTCGCCACCCAATGTGAACTGGGAAAATGATTTAAGGCCACACTCACCCCTCGCAAGGGAAGACCTCAAACCGTTGGGTTCGGAATGGTCCCTTACTTATGCCACTTGTAATGAACAGATTTATGTTATAATATAACCGAGTCTACGCACATATAATCCTAAGAGTATCTTTTGTCTAAGTTAACGTACATGAAAATAAAACCTATGACTAAGTTTGCATGCATAAAAGTAAGTCGTCACAACGGCATGCAATAATCTCATGAACACATTAAATTAATACATATGGAACATAAATAAATCATGCATAAAAAAAATCATGTTAAATAACTAAATCATGCATAAATAAAGTAACCTACTAAACGACTAAATCATGCATACTAAATAGCTAAATCATGCTTAAAAGAAATAACATACTAAACGACTAAATCATACGTAAAAGAAACATATTATTTCTAATAAACAACGAATAAACATAAACTTGGATGAAACGAAATATGTGTGTCTCTCAAGCGGTACGTGGCATTGTATCCCGAGTGCAGACCTCATTACCGTCCATTCGAATTCGGCTACAGAATTTACGTCCGGGTTTCCATCTGATATACCGCAAGAGATCACACATATTTCATTCATCCCATGGTCATAGCATACACCAATCAACAATACTCATGCGGAGTAAAATAAGAAAATAACTAAAAAATAAAGGAGAATAAATAAAAGGGTGCCTTCAGCTCTAACATTTTAAGTCGTCTCTTGGAAGTGCGCTACGCGGTTGTCGGAAGGGTTAATGCTCCGTAAATTTTCCGATTTACTGGTTCGTTGTTTTCCTTCGCTGCCTCGCTATTTTGGGCTGCTATTTTCAATATTTTTACTACTGTTTTTGCTGCAATTTTTGCTATTTTTGCTGCTGTTTTAAAGTGCAGTTTTTTGGTGATTTAAGGGTATTTTAAAGTGCAGGTTTTTTGTACTTTTTGAGGTGTTTTGTAGTGCAGTTTTTTTGTGGTTTAAGGGTGCAGTTAGGGGACTGTTTAGGCGTGAATGGGGGGCTGTTTTGGGCAGAATTTCGGTGGTATAAGGGGCTGTTTTTGGGCAGAATTTCCGTGGTTTATGAGTGATTTTCTGGACAGTTTATGCGCTGATACTGGGCGGTTTTTAGGGGGGGTGATGTGTGGCAGTTTGGGGCTGTGTGAGGGGGATTTAGGCGTGAATAAAGGCTGCTGTTGTGAGGAGGATTTGCGTGAAGGTCAAGGGATGTGTGAGGGGGATTTACGTGAGTATGGAGGGGAATTTAGGGCTTGTTCACGGCAATGGGGAAGTCTCTTGGGGTGCTTGGGCGTGAGTGAGCTAGGGTGTGAAGGGTTGGTTTAGTCTTATTTTTATAGGCAAGGGTTGGGGTTTACCTTATGCTAATAAGGAAAGGATATTGTGCAATTATGAAAGGATATCTAATTTGTGTGTCATAAGGAAATGATCTCCTTAATTAGGAAGATAAATGGATTTGACTTGATTTGAATTTATTTTATTTAGTTTATGCATGTGATTTAATTTGATTAGGAAAATATTTTATGAGATTTAATTTGATTCTTTTAATTTGGGAATGTGATTTGGCTTGATTTTAGCATGTGTTTAATTTGTGATTTTGTTATTTTGGAAGTTTTGGGCGTGGGGTTTGGTCTATTTGGGCATGTATTTGGTTTGTTTTGGTGGGCTTGCTGTGTGGTTTGGTGATGTATGGGCTTGGTGTGTGACTTGCGGGGGGTTTTGGGCTAAGGATAAGTTTAAAACAGAGGCTTAACGAGCAAACCCAAAGCTAAGCAAACGAATTAAATCCAACAAGGTGTCAATTTCTGACTCTTTCCATCCAACGTCTGTTTCACGCGGCTTCCACAACTTAAAGAGTAGTGTCTCCATACGAGATTCATCATCAGGACTTATACGTAAAAATGCAGTGCCTACAAGTAGTAATAAAAGTGGATCCTCTAACCCCCATCATTTTCTTTATTGTATTTTGACCGGCGAAAACACACACGTATAACGCAAGCATATGTATCGTTCAAGTAGTATAAAAAGTATCTATCCCACAGTGACTTAATATCTAAACTATTAATTTTATGAAGTCAAATGATTACTAGTATCTAACGGATTGATTGATTGATTGAAATGGTGACGATTTTAAATTTAAAAGCAAGAAAATAAGATTATCGAAAGTAGGTTTTAATTCAATATTAAAAACTATCTAGGGTTGTGATTTCTTGCAATATCATTTTAAAGATGAAGTGGTTATCTTATAGTTGGGTAAAATATTGATTTATTAACCTAGAACACTAAATTATGTAAAAGCCTCTTCCGATGGTCAACTACAAATATCCAGTATAATCCAATTGAACCATATGTCTATGTCAACCAAATTACCTAGATTCATTAAGATTAATTTCCAATTATGGCTACCCCCGCCCGACAGGTATATTCCTATCCTGTAAGGAAATCTATTAAAATGGTTATCTATCCTCAAGGAAGATCGTGGGCTATTGAGTCTAAGGTCTTAAACTTAAAATCCCTATGTCTAGTTCATTTTAAGTTTACCTAATCAATTTAATTAATGGCCAGTTAATTAAAAAGCATTAAGATTAAGACTCAATAAATAAATCTTTATATTACCCAAACTATAATCTAACCCCTTATAAACCGGTGATATTGAAATTCATCACAACTCTAGATATTAACTTAGTTACGACACATAGCTAGGGCTGGTAAAATAAAAGACATAAAATGCTGAAAAGTAAATGCGGTAAAGTAAATACTGAAAAGTAAAAATAAAATAAAATGCTAAGGTAAAAGGAATTACTTTTACTACTACTAATTTAGATATCTCCCATAAAATAATATATAAACTTGTGATAATATTACCAACCGACCAATTTGGCGGTATCCTTTTTAAGTCAAATTAAGTCCAACCAGCCATTAAGGCGGTAATATTTGTCCATAAACCAGCCATAAAGGCGGAACCAAAATTAAATTACCAGCCGACCAATCTGGCGGTATCCTTGATTAGTCAGGTTTAAACCAGATTAAAAATAAATTACCAACCGGCCAATATAGCGGTATCCTTTTTAGTCAAATTTTAAATAGTGAATATATTATTTTTAAGGAGATTAATCTAAATAGCAATAGTAAAAGAATTACCTTTCACCCTAGCTGGGGAAGTTACCTCCTCATGGTGAATAGTAAAAACTGTAAAAAGTAAAGAAAGTAAATTACTATTATTACAGAACGTAATTAAAATAATTACAAAACTAAACTTAAAAGAAACTTAGAGAGAGAAGAACTCCTTATTTACATCAAATAAATGGGAGGGAATGGTACCACAAAATCTGAAATTTCGAGCTCAATTTATAGGCGTGGATAGGCCTCGAGCGTCGCGACTCTGGAATAGTGATTCGTGGCATGCTCTCGACTTGACACGTAGTGATTCAGATAAGATGATAAGGCGACATGTGGTGAGGCGGCTAAGAGCTCAATTATTATGCTAACATGGCGATGACGTGGCAAGGCGGCTGAGATCAATTGTCGGCACCGTAGGATTGCGACACGTGTCACGTCGTGATTGGCTGATGATGACGTGGCATGTTGACTCGGTTGACCTTCTGACGTGGATGATGACGTGGCAATCCGCGTGGTAGAGTTGACTCGTTGATCGGATGACGTGGCGACACGTAGGATGACACGTGGCACACATGGAAATAGTAATTGTCGGCAACGTAGGATGATGACACGTGGCATGGCGCACGTTAGCAGATCGGCTGTGATGGTGACACGTGGCACGACGCATGTTAGCAAAGTCAAACTTCTCAAATTCTGACCCGATGACCTGGCGCACGTTAGCAGCTCTGGTGCTCGTTAGGCGTCGTGACGCGCCAAAATTAATAAAATGCCCTTTTTTGCCAATTTTTCCTGTTTTGCTCCAAATCACCTCCAGAATGACCTGAAACTTTATTTATCTACAAAATAACATAAAACACATCAAAATATTCACAAGACTCAAGAAACTATACAAAATATTAGGTTAAATGAGTGAGAAATGGTGATATAAATACCACTCATCACACCCCCAAACCTAACATTTTGCTAGTCCTCGAGCAAAACACATAATAATATAAACATCTGTAAAATAAAATTTAACTAAGCCACTTTCGTAGAGATCACAGTTGCATTTAGCATATACAACAAGCCTTTAAACCCCTATGTGTCCCTAGTGGACGAGTTGTAGTCTCGTGAGGGTTTACAACAATGATACCCACAAACATTTTACAAAAGTAAAAAGGTAGTGAAACTAATGCACACAAAAGCAAAAGACAAGAGAAAAGAGAATAAAGAAATTAGTGACTAATCAGTGAAACTTCTACTCCAAGTTACTAGTTGTTTTGTAGACTTTTATCAGAGATTTTTGAGGGAGAGAAGGAAATTGCTTGTGAAGATTTACGAGAGCTTCTTCCATCTTGAAATGTCTTAATCTGCAAAAACTAAACACACAAAATTAAATCACACCAAATCACAATATATACAAGATTTGCATGGGTTGCCTCCCTGCGAGCGCTAAGTTTTAAAGTCGTCAGCTAGACTTTTACTTCTCGATCGTTAGGCTGGATCTAAAAGTGTGACACTTTTTTTTTTGTCGCTCAAATGATTCTCCCCAGTAGTGTTTGACACGCTGACTGTTAACTTTGAATGTGTTGTTGGTGTTAGGATCCAGTAACTCAACAGCTCCATAAGGTAAAACCTGAGTGATTACAAATAGACCTGACCACATAGATTTCAACTTTCCAGGGAAAATTTTCAATCTCGAATTGTACAATAACAACTGTTGCCTTGGTTCCAAATTTCTGTGAACTATTTTTCGGTCATGCCATTTCTTTGTCTTTTCTTTGTACAATCTGGCATTCTCATAAGCATGTAAGCGAAATTCCTCCAATTCGTTGAGTTGGTGAAGTCTTTTCTCTCTTGCAGCTTGTGAATCAAGATTAAACTTCCTCAGTGCCCAGTACGCCTTGTGCTCGAGTTCAACTGGTAGATGACACGCTTTCCCAAAACACCAATTGATATGGGGACATACTAATGGTGTCTTGTAAGCTGTCCGGTAGGCCCATAATGCATCATCTAGTTTTGTTGACCAGTCTCTCCTTGTTGATCCAACGGTTCTTTCTAGGATTCTTTTGATTTCTCTCTTTGAAAAACCTCAACATGTCCATTTGACTGTGGATGGTATGATGTGGCAACCTTGTGAGTAATTCCGTATTTGGATAGGAGTGCATCAAAGTATTTGTTACAGAAATGAGAGCCACCATCACTGATAATTGCCCGAGGTGTTCCAAACCGAGTGAAAATGTTCTTTTTCAGGAATTTGATCACCACTTTTGAATCATTGGATGGCAGTGCAATTGCTTCAACCCATTTGGAGACGTAGTCTACAGAAACCAGGATGTACAGGTTTCCGAATGATGGAACAAAGGGTCCCATGAAATCAATACCCCATATATCGAATATTTCCACTTCTAGAATGTTTTGCATCGGTCCTTCGTTTCTCTTGGAAATATTTCCCATTCTCTGGCACCTATCACATTGAAAATCAAAAAGATAAACATCTTTAAAAAGAGTGGGCCAGAACAACCTGATTGTAGGACTTTGGCTGCAGTTTTGTTTCCGCTGAAGTGTCCGCCATATGGTGATGAATGACAGTGCTGCAAAACACTGTTGATTTCCTCCTATGGAACACATCGTCTCAATAATTGATCAGCACACCGTTTGAACAGGTACGGTTCATCCCAGACATAGTGCTTGACTTCTTTGAAGAACTTCTTCCATTGCTGAGTTGTCCATTCCAACGGCCATTTTCCTGACACAATGTAGTTGACATAGTCAGCATACCAAGGGACTTCCTGTTGTTTCATGGCAAAAAGCTGTTCATCTGGAAAAGTTTCTTTGATTGACAATTCTTTGTCAGCTGTTTCTCCATTTTCGAGTATCGATAGATGATCTGCCACCTGATTCTCTGTTCCTTTCCTGTCTCTGATCTCCACGTCGAATTCTTGCAGAAGAAGTATCCAACGGATCAATCTGGGTTTTTTTATCTTTCTTTGTGATCAGATATTTGATTGCTGAATGATCTGTGTAGACCACCACTTTCGGACCTAGCAGATAAGAACATAATTTGTCAAAAGCGTACACAACTGCGAGCAACTCCTTTTTAGTGGTTGTGTAGTTGAGTTGAGCTTCATTCAAAGTTCTGCTGGAATAATAAATGGTGTGAAAAATCTTTGCTTTACGTTGTCCCAAAACTGCATCTACAGCAAAATCACTAGCATCGCACATCACTTCAAATGGAAGGGTCCAGTCTGGTGCTACTACGATGGGAGCAGAGACCAGCTTCTGTTTTAAGATTTCAAAGGCTTCCTGGCATTCTTGGGTGAAGTTGAAAGGCACATCCTTCTCCAGAAGATTGCATAGAGGTTTAGCATTCTTGGAAAAGTCTTTGATAAATCTCCTGTAAAAACCTACATGTCCAAGAAAACTTTGAATACCATTAACTGATGTTGGTGGAGGTAGTTTTTCAATTGTCTCTATCTTTGCTTTGTCTACCTCAATCCCCTTTTGTGAGATCCGGTATCCAAGAACAATGCCTTCTTGCACCATAAAGTTGCATTTCTCCCAGTTGAGTACCAGGTTCGTATCTTCGCACCTTTGTAACACATGTTCCAAATTTTGCAAACAATGATCAAAAGAATCTCCAAATCCATAAAAGTCATCCATGAAAACCTCCATACTCTGCTCCAGCATGTCTGAAAAATTGGCCATCATGCAACGCTGAAAAGTGGCGGGGGTTTTACATAATCCAAATGGCATCCTGCGGAAAGCAAAAGTACCATAAGGACATGTAAATGTGGTTTTCTCCTTATCTTCTGGGGCGATGGCAATCTAATTGTATCCTGAATATCCATCCAGAAAGCAATAGAACTCATGTCCTGCCAGTCTGTCTAACATCTGGTCAATAAATGGTAACGGAAAATGGTCATTTCTCGTGGCTTTGTTCAATTTTCGGTAATCCATGCATACTCTCCATCCAGTCACCGTTCTTGTCGGAATCAATTCGTTATTTTCATTAGTGACCATAGTAATTCCTCCTTTCTTTGGCACACACTACATAGGATTCACCCAACTACTGTCTGAGATGGGGTAGATGATGCCAGCATCTAACCATTTGATGATTTTTTTCGTCACGACTTCCTTCATGATTGGATTGAGTCTCCGTTGATGTTCCACTGTGGGTTTGTACTCATCGTTCATCAGGATCTTGTGCATGCAAAATGATGGACTAATGCCTCGAATGTCTGATATAGTCCAGCCAATGGCTTTCTTGTGCTCTCGTAACACTCTCAGCAACTTTTCTTCATGCTCCAATGTTATTGAAGAAGAAATAATAACAGGTAATTCAGAAGAGTTTCCAAGAAATGCATACCTGAGATGGCTCGGAAGTAACTTCAGCTCCAGCTATGGTGGTTCTTCAATCGAAGGCTTGATTCGATCTTTCTTTGGCAGTTCCAAGCTTTCAACTGGTGGTGTTGCTTTGAATCGGAATGGTTTGTCAAGGTAGTTGATACATTCTAGGATTTCATCATCTAGCTCACTGTCAGTCATGTTGGTGATGCAAGCTTCAAGTGTATCTGTAGGATTTGGCTCAGTATTTTGAACGATACTATCAACAACATCAACTCTGAAGCATTCTTCTTCCTTTTCATCACTCGGGAATTTCATGGCTTTGAAAACATTAAAGGTCACTTCTTGGTCCTGCACTTTCATGGTCAGTTCTCATTTTTGTACATCAATCACAGTTTTAACTGTAGCCAAGAATGGTCTCCCAAGTACGATAGGTATTTCTTTGTCTTCTTCCATGTCAAGGATGATGAAATCTACTGGGAGAATTAGTTTTTCTACTTTCACCAGCACATCTTCAACAACACCTCTTGGAAATGCAAGTGTTCGGTCAGCAAGTTGCAATGAAACTGAGGTAGGCATTGTTTCTCCAATCTGCAGTTTCCTGTAAATAGAAAAAGGCATCAAGTTAACACTAGCACCTAAATCACATAAAGTCTTACCGATATAATGTTCTCCAATGGTGCATGGAACTGTGAAACTACCAGGATCTTTCAACTTCGGGGGAAGTTTCCTCTGAATGATGGCGCTGCATTCTTCCGTTAATGCTACTGTTTCGTAGTCTCCCAATCTTCGTTTTCGTGAAAGAATGTCTTTCATGAATTTTACATAGCTGGGCATTTCTTCCAAGGCTTCTGCAAATGGAATGTTGATGTGCAGCTTTTTGAAAACCTCTAGGAATCGAGCAAACTGCTTGTCCAATTTGTTTTTCTGAAGACGCTGAGGAAAATGTGGAGGTGCAATGATTTTTTCTGGTTCTTTTTCCTTTGCTTCTTTTTCCTTTGCTTCTTTTTCCTTTGCTTCTTTTTCCTCCATCTGTTTCTCAGCTTCTTTTGGAACTTCTTCTTGGGACATCTTGATTCCAACATCTTTGTTGATTTCAGTACCGCTTTTCAAAGTAATGGCTTGACATTGCTCCTTCCCTTGGTTCGTTGGATTGGGTTCTGTGTTGCTGGGAAGATTTCCTGGTGGTATGTAACTCTGAGCATTGGCCAGTTGTCCTATTTGATTCTCCAGTGCTTTGATGGAAGCTGATTGGGTTTGAAAGATAGCATCGTACTTTTTTAACTGAGTCAGCACTTCTGCTATTCCTGGTTCATTTGCCTGCTCCGGGCCTTTGTTCTGTTGCTGGAATCCAGGTGGTGGATAGTTCCGCTGTTGGCCTGAATTGTTGCTTCATGAAAAATTAGGATGATTCCTCCACCCTGGGTAGTAGGTGTTGGAATAAGGATTGTTCCCTTGTCTGTTGAAATTGTTGACAAAATTCACCGTTTCTTCAGGTTGGTTTGATTCTGGTGCTCCTCCATATGGTGAACTTGTGGATCCAGTGGTAAGAGTCTCCATGAATTTCCATATTTGATCTAGCTTGGTGTTGACTGCTGTATTGGCTCCACTTTCATAAATTCCTGCAATTCTTTGGATCATGCTCCTTTCGGTTGGCCACAAGGAATTGTTGTTGGCCATTTCTTCAATTAGGTCCCAGGCTTGATCTTCTCCTTTCGCCATTGAAGCTCCTCCAGCAGTAGCATCGATTGTGGTTCTCATTTTCCAGAAAGTCCATTATAGAATGTTTGGACTTGAAGCCATTTTGGAATCTCATGGTGAGGACATTTCCGGAGTAAATCTTTATACCTATCCCCAGATTCGTAGAGAGTTTCCGAGTCTTGTTGTACAAAGGATGTGATGTCATTCCTCAGTTTTCCAGTTCTGGCTGGTGGAAAGTACTTTGCAAGAAATTTGGTGGCTAAAGTGTTCCACGTTGTGATAGAACCTGATGGTAGTGAATGTAGCCAAGCTTTAGCTCTGTCCTTCAAGGAGTATGGGAAAACACGTAGTCTCATTGATTCTTCAGCTTCTCAGTTGTAATTGAAAGTGCCACAAACTTCCAGGAAGTTGCTGATGTGGGCATTAAGATCTTCAGTTGCATTCCCCCCAAACTGAACTGACTGTTGAATCATCTGAATGCATGTTTTGATGTCTCCTGCATTTGCTGGTAAGAGATGAAGTATAATACAAGAAATAAGTCTGTCAATCACCGGAATCGTTCTGTCTCGAATGGGAATTGGTGGTGCAACGTTCAAAGGTTCAGGTTCCATGTTGACTAAAGCTTTTTCGGCTTCTCGCATTTCCCTTCTCAACTGTATGATGGTTCTTTCAATTTCCGGGTCAAACGGTCGGAGTTCAAATCTTCTGGTTCGTCTCATGAAGTTTCTGAGAACCTGAAACACAAGAAAACAAAAGCAATAAGTAAAAAGAAAATTAGATACAAGTAAAGGTATCTAACCCCTAAACTAATAGTAAAAGATAAATAAGTCCCCGGCAACGGCGCCAAAAACTTGACCGGCGTAAACACACACGTATAACGCAAGCATACGTATCATTCAAGTAGTATAAAAAGTATCGATCCCACAGGGACTTAATATCTAAACTATTAATTTTATGAAGTCAAATGATTACTAGTATCTAACAGATTGATTGATTGATTTGAAATTGTGACGATTCTAAATTTAAAAGCAAGTAAATAAGATTGTCGAAAATAGGTTTTAATTCAATATTAAAAACTATCTAGGGTTGTGATTTCTTTGCAATATCATTTTAAAGATGAAGTGGTTATCTTATAGTTGGGTAAAATATTGATTTATTAACCTGGAACACTAAATTATGTAAAAGCCTCTTCCGATGGTCAACTACAAATATCCAGTATAATCCAATTGAACCATATGTCTATGTCAACCAAATTACCTAGATTCATTAAGATTAAGTTCCAATTATGGCTACCCCCGCCCGACAGGTATATTTTTATCCTGTAAGGAAATCTATTAAAAGGGTTATCTATCCTCAAGGAAGATCGTGGGCTATTGAGTCTAGGGTCTTAAACTTAAAATCCCTATGTCTAGTTCATTTTAAGTTTACCTAATCAATTTAATTAATGGCCAGTTAATTAAAAAGCATTAAGATTAAGACTCAATAAATAAATCTTTATATTACCCAAACTATAATCTAACCCCTTATAAACTGGTGATATTGAAATTCATCACAACCCTAGATACTAACTTAGTTACGGCACATAGCTAGGGCTGGTAAAAAAAAGACATAAAATGCTGAAAAGTAAATGCGGTAAAGTAAATACTGAAAAGTAAAATAAAATAAAATGCTAAGGTAAAAGAAATTACTTTTACTACTACTAATTTAGATATCTCACATAAAATAATATATAAACTTGTGATAATATTACCAACCGACCAATCTGGCGGTATCTTTTTTAAGTCAAATTAAGTCCAACCAGCCATTAAGGCGGTAATATTTGTCCATAAACCAGCCATAAAGGTGGAACCAAAATTAAATTACCAACCGACCAATCTGGCGGTATCCTTGATTAGTCAGGTTTAAACTAGATTAAAATTAAATTACCAACCGACCAATATAGCGGTATCCTTTTTAAGTCAAATTTTAAATAGTGAATATATTATTTTTAAGGGAGATTAATCTAAATAGGAATAGTAAAAGAATTACCTTTCACCCTAGCTGGGGAAGTTACCTCCTCATGGTGAATAGTAAAAACTGTAAAAAGTAAAGAAAGTAAATACTATTATTACATAACGTAATTAAAATTAATTACAAAACTAAACTTAAAAGAAACTTAGAGAGAGAAGAACTCTCTATTTACATCAAATAAATATGGGAGGGAATGGTACCACAAAATCTGAAATTTCGAGCTCAATTCATAGGCGCGGATAGGCCTCGGGCGTCGCGACGCCAAGAGCTTGGGCGTCGCGACTCTGGAACAGTGATTCGTGGCATGCTCTCGACTTGACATGTGGCGATTCAGATAAGAGGATAAGGCGACACGTGGCGAGGCGGCTAAGAGCTCAATTATTATACTGACATGGCGATGACGTGGCAAGGCGGCTGAGATCAATTTTCTGCACCGTAGGATTACGACACGTGTCACGGCGTGATTGGCTGATGATGACGTTGCATGTTGACTCGGTTGACCTTCTGACGTGGATGATGACGTGGCAAGCCACGTGGTAGAGTTGACTCGTTGACCGGATGACGTGGCGACACGTAGGATGACACGTGGCACACATGGAAATAGTAATTGTCGGCAACGTAGGATGATGACATGTGGCACGGCGCACGTTAGCAGATCGACTGTGATGGTGACAAGTGGCACGGCGCATGTTAGCAAAGTCAAACTTCTCAAATTCTGACCCGATGACCCGGCGCACGTTAGCAGCTCTGGTGCACGTTAGGCGTCGCGACGTGCCAAAATTACCAAAATGCCCTTTTTGTCAATTTTTCTTATTTTACTCCAAATCACCTCCATAATGACCTGAAACTTTATTTATCTACAAAATAACACAAAACACATCAAAATATTTACAAGACTCAAGAAACTATACAAAATATTAGGTTAAAAGGGTGGGAAATAGTGATATAAATACCACTCATCATATTTTTACTTAATTTACTTTTCAGCAATTTACTTTTCAATATTTTATTTCTAGCATTTTACTTTTTGTCTTTTATTTTATTTAAGTTTTTACCATCCCTAGTTATCTAAGGTTGTGATGAAGTCCAATATCACCGGTTACGATTTGGGTAATATATTGAGCCTTAATCTTAATTTTGTTTATTAACTGGCCATTAATAAAATTGAACTGGTAAACTTAAAATGAACTTGGAAAAGATATTTTAGGTTAAAGACCTTAGACTCAATAGCCCACGATCTTCCTTGAGGATAGACAACCATTTAATAGATTTCTTACAGGATATGAATATACGTGTCGGGTGGGGTAGCCATAATT
Source organism: Zanthoxylum bungeanum (assembly GCA_019454045.1). Classification (NCBI taxonomy): domain Eukaryota; kingdom Viridiplantae; phylum Streptophyta; class Magnoliopsida; order Sapindales; family Rutaceae; genus Zanthoxylum; species Zanthoxylum bungeanum. Next base: position 39,516 of record SKCR01051726.1, read on the forward strand.
GGAACTTAATCTTAATGAATTCAGATAAATTGGTTAACATAGGAATATGATTAACTAGGTTATACTGGGTATTTGTATTTGACCATCGTAAGAGGCTTTTACATAATTTCGTGTTCTAGGTTAATAAACCAATATATTACACAAACGTAAAATAACCACTTCATCTTTTAAAAAGATATTGGAAGAATTCACAACCCTGGATAGTTTTATAAATTTGAATTTTCTTCAATCTACTTTCAATCAATTTATTTACTTGTTTTAATTTTAAAGTCACCACCAATCAAACAATCAATCCATTAGATACTTGTAAATATTTAACTTCATAAATTAATAACAAAAGGTTTTAAGTCCTCGTGGGATCGATATTTTTATAATACTTGAACGATACGTGCGCTTGTGTTATATGTGTGTGATTACGCCGGTCAGCTGAGGCTAAGGTTTGAAACAGAAATTGACTAAGTGAATCTGAGGCTAGCTAGTGAGTTTAGATCTGAAAAGGTACTAATTTTGGTGTTTTCCCTTCCGGTATTCGTTTCCCACGACTTCTTCAACTTTTCAGGTAGTGCCTCCATAAGAGGCTCATCATTGGGCTTCTTGCAAAAATACAGTATCTACAATACTGTGATAATAGCGGAGCCATTGCACATGTTAAGGAGCTGATAGTGCATTACAAGACTAAACATGTGGAAAAGAAATATCGCGTGATTAGAGAAATCATTGAATAAAAACACATTGTGGTCTTAAAGATTCAAGGATAAGAAAACATAGCAGACCAGCTTACTAAGGCCTTACCTCTAAAGTTATTCGATAAACATGTGGAGAAGATGAGACTTCGGTACCATTCAGATTGACATTAAGTAAGTGGGAGTTTGTTGGAGTTGGTGCTTGGAGTGCCAATCCGAATAATATATTGTACATTATATTTTATTATTTATTAATAAAATAACTACATTTTCATTTCAACCTTGTTAATGATAAGGTCGTTATGCATATTATATTGATATATATAAATATGCTAAAAATGACATCGACCTTAGAACGGTCATGTAGTAATACTAGACATTGGGTGGTCCAATATCGAGATAATATTACTATTATAAATTATTTTTAAAGTAAATGTTCCTAATCGTTGGTTTCAAAATACAGTCGTATCTTGGTATTGAAGTTCCAATGATTTAATCCAATGCACCATTAGTAAGGGAATCTCGTATAGACATATGGGTATTTGTTGGAGCGGATATTAATTGACTCACTGGTGATTCCTAATAGTTTGAAGTACACACCTGATGAGTGGTAAATGTATCACTATTTCCCACTCATTTAATCTAATATTTTGTATAGTTTCTTGAGTTTTATGAATATTTTGATGTGTTTTGTGTTATTTTCTAGATAAATAAAGTTTCAGGACATTCTGGAGGTGATTTGGAGTCAAAACAGTGAAAATTGGAAAAAAAAGGCATTTTGGTCATTTGGCGCGTCGCGATGCCTAACGTGTGCCGCTTCATGCTAACGTGCACCGGGTATACGTGTCAGAATCTGAGAAGTTTGACTTTTCTAACGTGTGTTGTGCCATGTGTCACCATCACAACCGATCTGCTAACGTGCACCATCACACGTGTCATCAATCCAACGGTGTCGACAATCGCCATCGCCACGTGTCGCTCCACGTCACTGCCATGTCATCATCCACTTCACCAGTTGACCAAGTCAAAGTGTCACGTCATCGTCGCGTCATCACCTACCAATCACAACGTGCCACGTGTCGTAATCCTATGGTGCTGACACTCCCTTTCGCCACGTGTCGACACTTTAGCGCCACGTCAGCAAAATGATTGAATCAAATTATCCGAATTACCATGTCAGCAGATAAGAAACTGAACCGGCCAATCTCGCATTGACTCGTCATAGCGTCGCGATGCAAGAAGAAACTTTGACGTCGCGACGCTGGGGGCTTACCAAGGCTTTTAAATAGAGCTCAAAATTTCAGTTTAGATGTACCTTTCTTTCTGAATTTTCTGATGTAAATATGGAGTTTTCTACCTGGTTTCTTGTAATTTCAGTTTTGTAATTAACTTTAATTATGTTCTGTAATAGTAATTTACTTTTGTAATAGTAATAGTAATTTACTTTTTTTTTACTTTTACAATTTTACTATTCAACCATGATGAGGTAACTTCTCCCTGCTATGGTGAAAGGTAATTCTTTTACTATTTCTATTTAGATTAATCTCCCTTAAATATAATATATAAACTATTTAAAACCGGACTTAATGAGGATACCGCCATATTAGTCGGTTGGCTATTCATTTTAAATTGGTTATACCTGACTTAATAAGGATACCGCCAGATTGGTCGGTTGGTAGTTAAATTTTCTTACCGCCTATATGGCAGGTTTATTTTGGTTCTGTCTTTATGGCTGGTTGGACTTAATTTGACTTAATCAGGTTATCGCCTATATGGCTGGTTGGTAAAATTATCACAAGTTAATATATTATATTAAGAGAGATATCTAAATCATAAATAGTAGAAGTTACTTCCTTTTACCTTAGCATTTTATTTTATTGCAATTTATTTTCAGCATTTATTTTACCGCATTTACTTTTTAGAAATTTACTTTATGTCTTTTAAGTTTTTATCAGCCCTAACTATATGTGGTAACTAAGTTAGTTATCTAGGGTTGTGATGAAATCCAATATCACATGTTTATAAGGGGTTAGATTATAGTTTGGGTAATATAAAGATTTATTTATTGAGTCTTAATCTTAATGCTTTTCAATTAACTGGCCATTAATAAAATTGATTAGGTAAACTTAAAATGAACTTGGAAAAGGGATTTTAGGTTTAAGACCTTAGACTCAATAGCCCACGATCTTCCTTGAGGATAGATAATCCTTTAATAAATTTCCTTACAGGATATGAATATACCTGTTGGGCGGGGTAGCCATAATTGGAACTTAATCTCAATGAATCCAGATAATTTGGTTGACATAGATATATGGTTCAATTGGGTTATTCTGGGTATTTATAATTGACTATCGGAAGAGGCTTTTACATAATTTAGGGTTCCAGGTAAGTAAATCAATATATTACCCAACTTTAAGATAGCCACTTCATCTTTAAATGATATTGGAGGAAATCACAACCTTGGATAGTTTTATAAATTTGAATTTTTCTCAACCTATTTTTGCACAATTTTTACTTGTTTTTAAATTTAGAATCATCGCCATTTCAAATCAATTAAACAACTTGTTAGATACTAGTAATCATTTGTCCTCATAAAATTAATGGATTAGGTTTTAAGTCCTCGTGGGATCGATATTTTTTATATTACTTGAACGATACATGCACTAGCGTTATACGCGTATGTAAGCACCGGTCAAGTTTTTGGCACCGTTACCGGGGACTTATTTATCTTTCATTATTAGTTTCGAGGTTAGATTCATTACTTGTATCTAATTTTCTTTTTTACTTATTATTTTCATTTTATTGTATTTCAGGTTCTCAGATCATTCATTAGACGAACCAGAAGCTTTGAACTCCGACCGTTTGACCCAGAGATTGAAAAAACCATTATACAGTTGAGAAGGGAAATGCTAGAAGGCCAAGAAGCAATTGTTAACATGGAACCTAAACCTTTGGAGGTTGCACCACCAATTCCCATTCGAGATAGAACAATTCTGGTGGTTGACAGACTTATTTCATGTATTGTACTTCCTCCCTTACCAGTAAATATGGGTGACATCAAAACATGCATTCAGATGATTCAGCAGTCGGTTCAGTTTGGAGGGAATGCAACTGAAGATCCTAATGCCCACATCAGCAACATCCTGGAAGTTTGCGGCACTTTCAATTACAACCGAGAAGCTGAAGAAGCAATGAGATTGCGTGTTTTCCCATACTCCTTAAAGGACAGAGCTAAAGCTTGGCTACATTCACTACCTGCAGGTTCCATCAAAACTTGGAACACTTTAGCATCAAATCTCTTGCAAAGTACTTTCTACCAGCCAGAACTGGAAAGCTAAGGAATGACATCACATCCTTTGTGCAACAAGACTCGGAAACTCTCTATGAAGCTTGGGAAAGGTACAAAGATTTGCTTCGGAAATGTCCTCACCACGAGATTCCAAAATGGCTTTAAGTTCAAACATTCTATAATGGACTTTCTGGAATAATGAGAACAACAATTGATGCTGCTGCTGGAGGAGTTTTGATGACAAAATGAGAAGATCAAGCCTGGGACCTAATCAAAGAAATGGCCAACAATAATTCCTTGTGGCCAATAGAAAGGAGCATGATCGAAATAATTGCAGGAATTTATGAAGTTGGTGCCAATACAGCAGTCATTGCAAAGCTCAGATATGCAAATTCATGGAGACTCTTACCACTGGATCCACAAGTTCACCATATGGATGAGCACCAGAACTAAACCAACTTGAAGAGATGGTGAATTATGTCAACAATTTCAACAGACAGGGGAATAATCCATATTCCAACACCTACAACCCAGGGTGGAGGAATCATCCTAATTTTTCATGGAGCAACAATTCAAGGCTAAATAATAACCCACAACTTAGATTCTAACAGCAGAACTATTCACCACCAGGAATTCAACAACAGAACAAAGGCCAGGAGTAGACAAATGAACAAGGAATAGCAGAAGTGCTGGCTTAGTTAAAAAATTATCATGCTATGTTTCAGAGCCAATCTGCTTCTATCAAAGCACTGGAGAATCAAATTGGAGAACTGGCCAACGCTCAGAGTTATAGACCACCAGGTAATCTTCTCAACAACACAGAACCAAATCCAAGAAACCGAGGAAAGGAACAATGTCAAGCCATCACCTTGAAAAGCGGTACTGAAATCAGCAAAGATGTTAGAATCAAAATATCCAAAGAAGAAGTTCCAAAAGAAGCAGATCAACAGATGGAGAAAAAAGAAGCAAAGGAAAAAGAAAAAGAACAGATCATTCCACCTCCACCTTTTCCCCAACGTCTTCAGAAAAACAAACTGGACAAGTAGTTTTCTCGATTCTTGTAGGTGTTCAAAAAGTTGCATATCAACATCCCATTCGCAGAAGCCTTGGAAGAAATGCCCATCTATGTTAAATTCATGAAAGATATTCTTTAACGAAAACAGAGATTGGAAGACTAAGAGACAGTAGCATTGACGGAAGAATGCAGTGCCATCATTCAGAGAAAACTTCCCCCGAAGTTGAAAGATCCTGACAGTTTCACAGTGCCATGCACCATTGGAGAACATTATATCGGTAAGGCTTTATGTGATTTAGGTGCTAGTGTTAACTTGATGCCTTTTTCTATTTACATGAAACTGCAAATTGGAGAAGCAATGCCTACCTCAGTCTCGTTGCAACTTGCTGATCGAACACTCGCATTTTCAAGGGGTGTTGTTGAAGATGTTCTCGTCAAGGTTGATAAACTGATTCCTCCAACTGATTTCATTTTCATTGACATGGAAGAAGACAAAGATGTGCCGATCATCCTTGGGAGACCATTCTTAGCGACAGGTCGAACAGTGATTGATGTACAAAAATGAGAACTAACCATGAAAGTTCAAGACCAAGAAGTTACCTTCAATGTCTTCAAATCCATGAAATTCCCAAGCGATGACAAAGAGGAAGAATGTTTCAGAATTGATGTTGTTGATAGTATCATTCAGGATACTGATACAGTTTCCACGGAAAAACTTGAAGCTTGCATCACCAACATGACTGATAGTGAGTTACATGTTGAAATTATTGAATGTATCAACTATCTTGACAAGCCATTCCGATTCAAAGTGACACCACAAGTGGAAAGTCTGGAACTCCCAAAGAAAGACCCAATCAAGCCCTCAATTGAAGAACCACTACAGTTGGAGCTGAAGTTACTTCCGAGTCATCTCAGGTATGCATTTCTTGGCAACTCTTCTGAATTTCCTGTTATTATTTCTTATTCTCTAACATTGGAGCATGATGAAAAGTTACTGAGAGTGTTATGAGAGCACAAGAAAGCCATTGGCTAGACTATAGCAGACATTCAAGGCATTAGTCCATCATTTTGCTTGCACAAGATCTTGATGAACGATGAGTACAAACCCACAATGGAACATCAATGGAGACTCAATCCAATCATGAAGGAGGTCGTGAAGAAAGAAATCATCAAATGGTTGGATGCTGGCATCATTTACCCCATCTCAGATAGCACTTGGGTGAGTTGTTGGTTCATTCTATCCCAAGATCAAATCAAGACATGAAATAATGCGTGAATACATCAATGGAGGTAGCGGAATACTCACATTGATCGGTTATGTCGATTTGAAGACGAATCAAGGCCAAAAACGTACTGCCTTGATCTCACCACTGCAACAGTCCACTGTCCTACAATAACAGAAAATTGAGTGAAGAAACGGAGCTCCTAGCTTCGTCGGATGGATCCCGTCTCATGGTCGAACCTCCCTACCACCTTCGCAAGACTTGTAAGTGTGCTAGCACTTGAATTTTCACCATGAAAATCCACTCTAGCTTCCCTCAAAGTCACGTTTTTGTGATGAAAAACAGTGAGCATTGTGGCCCCTTGGGCGTGAGAGAAGAGAGAATTTTTGAGAGAGAAGAAGTTGTGTTATGTTAATTAAAATGATTTACCAAAAATCAATTTATATTTATGCCATAATTTATTAAATTAATAATAAAATTATGACACATAACATGCAATGGCTTAGAGTGTCAAACACTCAAACTCCATGCAATGACATTGAGTGCAATGTACACAATCTACATGCAAAGCATTAGAATGACATGTGTCATGTGGGCCCCACACGTTTCCAAATGAAAGTGGGCCCACGTGCACTCACGCGTTCAGGTTCGATATTTCCGAAATACCGAGCTTACGTTGCGACGTTAATTCAATCGAATTTAAATAAATAATTGCGCCTGGCGTAATTATTATTTACGTCGCTAACGAATTAATTCTAAATTAACTCGTTTGCCCGAATTAAAATCTAATTTTAATTCCGCGTTGAAATCTAATTTCGTCTAATATATCGAATATATATTAATACATCGATTAATTCCGAATTAATCGTTCTCTCTCTTTAGACGACATTTTATCCCGGATAAAACATCTCCGTTATTAATCCTAGATTAATTTTCTCTCTCTTCTGTATAATCCCAGATTATTCAAGAGTGCGAGTTGTGCGTCATCGGTGGATTATCGGGAAGCGACCCATGAGATCTCCGGATATATTGGGAGTAAATGCGGTCGTCGGAGTATCCGAATCCGTACGTACGTACCACGTACTACGTTCTACTATCTACCGATTTACGAGACAAGGTCGACTCCTAGCAAAGCACCAAGTCTTCCCAAGTTCTCCGGACATATTCATCAAAGAATATCTAGATCTGTATCAAGCGTAGTATACTAATGTATTGTGCATATCGGCCCAGTATCGGATAATCACGTGCTAGGCCTGGGGCTGGATAAGTGTCTGCCCCGTACGAAGCACATGTCGGATGTCTGGTAACTAGTCTCTATAATCGGATATACATGACCTTGTCATAATATCCCGATGGCCGCGCAGCACTTAAGAGCACTAATACCGTATCCTGCGTGACATCATCTCCAATATGACTGAAGTGATACTTCCATCTTGACATCACACCCAATACTCTACGACTCTCTGATAACCCAGAAGTGGTGTACTCAGAACCCGTTAAAGTCCCCTACCACCAAGACCAAAGTTTATCGATTATCGTAAGTATTAGCGATGTAAGTCTCAGGTTAAGACCATACACACCTACCTTGATTTCGGCCTCCCATAGACACATAGTCATAATACCAATGGATTCCGAGGGGTCTATCCAGAGCGAAGCTGTTTCCCGTACCGTCGGTGAAACACGACCTCCTATCGCACTTGCATAAGTATCCAATACTTATATATATGAGAACTATGCCGTTGTGCCCTCACAAACACGCACAAGTACAATACTAGCCTATTCCGCATTATCGATGTCCAGTCTCGATAATACTACGGCTAGGGATATTTAATGATTAAACCTTCGGGGACTGATACTGTCTCATATCATTCTCAGTCCAGGTACTAATCATAGGGACCTCTCTTCATTTATATATCTATGGTGATCTAATCACAAATGATGAGAGTGCAATTTCCTTGTCACATAGTTAATTTGCTACAACAACACAATGATCTGTGCAAATAGTGACGCTATGGGTCATTTTGTCCATCAATCTCCCACTTGGCACATAGCCAGTCACTCAAGTGTCCCCACACCTGAACTATGTACGGTTCGCTCAATTTGCTGAGGAAAGGTTTTCGTCAGCGGATTTGCTTAATTATCGTCTGACGCGATTTACACCGATCATCACATCGCCACGATGTATGATCCGAACGAATCAGATGATATAGAAGTATATATCTGGATCGTCGATGAGACCTTTAATTCTTTAGCCTGTGCTGACGCCTAGCTCAGCTGCTAACAGAACAATATCTAATCTAATTAGATTTATTATCGATCCAAATGGCTTCTATTGCTGCTGCCTCAGCTGCAGCAATAATCCGCATTTGTTGTTAATTCGGCAACAGTTATCTTGCTCGGAAGATTTCCAGCTTACTGTCCCGTTATTCAAACTTTATAGTACCGCAGTATTTAATCGTTTGGAAACTTGCAGTGGTGATCCCAGTCACTTCAAGTTCTCCTTCTCCATATTTTAAGATAACATCTTTAGTTCTCAGAGATACTAACAGATGTTCTTAACTTCAATCCAGTGACTATCACTTGGATTGACCCGATTGTGACTCCATATGCTCGAAGCGTATGAGACACCAATACAAGTACATTTTAAATGTACAATTTCCCAGAGAGTGTTAACAAACTCCAAATCTAGCCCAGTAGATCTTTATTCCTTGAATAAAGGTTGTTACTCCCCATAATTCTACGGAGAATTTCTATGAAAGAATATTTATGAAAGCCAAGCTTTCACCAATAGCTATGTGGGAATATGGGAATTTCACTGTCAGTGCGCTCTCCCACTAACCTCCTTATATACACAAGAATTATTTCGTTTTGAGTCAAATCATAAACCATTATGATTATTTCAAAACGTCAGTTCCAAGAACCTTATGCTTGCATCAATCCAAACATGGATCGAATAACCCGCAAACCTTGTTTGTCGGTTATATAAAATCGTCAGGATGTTGTAAAACATCCTCCAAAAGGTTTCCTTTCAGGTCGAAAGCGATTTTGATTTATAACTGAACATTTCATAAATGAAATATACAGTTATTTTTTTTTATAAGCATTTTCAAAATGGATTTACCATGGCAACAGGTAAAAGGTTGAACCGTTATTAACACAATGTTGATAATGATACCTTCCGTCAAAACCTTAGGTTTGCACGTTGGTATGTTGCCTTCCATGTATGTCTTCCTTGAAGACGTTTAATGTACCAAAGGCACAACGCCTTGTGGTACAACAACTAGTATCCAAACATAGTTGTTATACATGGAATCCATTTCGGACTCATGGCACTTTGCCATAACATGGAGTCGATACCTCGTATCACTTCCTCTAAACGTAGTCGGATGGTACACCACCATAAGATTGACATCTTTATGAGGTGAGATCAGAAACCCATACCCTAGGTTGTTTTCTGACTCTATCCGATCTACTAGGTTCTTGTGTATTTGAAGATTAATGGTATATTTTCATCATAGATGAACTATTTGTGTTCCATTAAGGACTTCGTGCCTTGAACAGTATTACTCCGATTTTCATCGAGTATCACTATCCTCCCACTGACCACTGCATATCGGTATTCCTCTCAGGAAAACCGCATGGTGAGCAACAATTACATTGTTCTCATGTGGGATTTATAAGTACTATACTTAAGGTTTCCCTTAGGATAACCTATATTGGCACTTATCCAATTGGGTCCTTAGTTTGGTATCATCCAAACGCTATGCCTGGCATACCCAAATTATCAGGAATGAGAAACCTCGTTTCTTCCCTGTTCATATCCTATATGATATCTGTCAAACAGATTTATATGGAACCTTATTCTAAATAAGTTTTGCACTGTTAATACATATCCGTTGAAGGAGATAGTAGCTCAGAGCGACTCGTGATAAACCTTATCATGTCCAACAAAAATTCGGTTTTTGGTTCGGACACACCGTCTAACTAACGTGTCTCGGGAGGAGTCCTCATATGAAAGAATACCGTACTCTTTCATTTACGTATGAAACTTACTGCTTAAGTATTTTCCATTACGGTTTTACCGTGACGGAATAATACTACAGCCGATCTGTTTGTCTACTTCGTGTCGAAACTCAAAAGTTTCCGATCTGTGTTCTTCAAAAGAAACACATAACCACAATGTGATGTCACATCCGTTAAGGTCACGAAATATTCATGTTCACATCTAGCCTAGCTAGATATGGGCCCACTTACTTCACCATGAATAGGGCTAACAGATCGGTGGCCCTTTTACTATTACCATAAATAGTATTTTAGGTATTTAACCTAATAAACTAGATTCGTAGACCTTATTTGAATAGTCAAATCAGTCCTAGTATCCACTCTTCAAAAAGTGTGGATATACGAGTCTTGTTTAATAAACTAGATTCGTAGACCTTATTTGAATAGTCAAATCAGTCCTAGTATCCACTCTTCAAAAAGTGTGGATATACGAGTCTTGTTTAATTGTGTCCTAGACAACAATGCCACAAATAAGTCTCTATTGATCAAATCAATTTGAGCTATTTATTTGTCATTTTATATGTTTGAGATTTTATTTATTCAAAATATAAATTCTGTTATTTACATCCAATGTATTTATCTCAGTATCATTTTATATAATGAAACACTTTAGTGTTCTAGAATATAAAGGTTTTATCCGCATCGGATTAAACACTGATATAGAGATATGTCTCTAGTCAAACTAGTTACATTATAACATTTCCTAATTTAAGTACATACCCAAAGGGTAGTTCCTAAACTTAGGTATCTGCGGTCGAAACAACGACTTTCGTCCCGTTTCCAATTCGCAGAGAAATCTCGGCTTGAAGCCAGTATCCAGCTCACAGCGGATTCTGAACGTCAATACATATATGTATTATGTACCACACTAAGTATTTAAAATCCAATTTTAATACTAGTAAACATAAATTTGACAAATATTTTTAAAGTTAGAGCCTCTCCCTATCTTTAATTCCTTCGTGTCTTCCATATCCAAATGGTAGTCACTTTGGGATATGTCAATTACCTTTTCAATATTTCACAAACCTTTGGCCAAGCCTTGGGTTTTAGAATATCAAAATGATGTGCACCTTGTGCTACATGCCCAATTGCAAACTTTGACTTTTCTCCACTAGAATAGTCAATTAATTCTCCAAGAATTATTAATTGCAACTTTAATACTTTTAAATCTAAAGATAGATTTATTATAAGTATATTAATTAAGCACTAAAGTCATCATCACATAAATCTTCCAAAGACTTTATGCTCTACTATTTGCTTAATTATGGGCTTAGTCATAATAAGTTATTTTATCAAATAAATTAACCTATTATTAATTCCCAATTGAAAATTAAATCATTTAAAACATTTAATCCAAGGATTATATATTTTAAATATTCAACCTTTCAATTCTTTCTTGATTTCAATAGTCCAACTATTTAATCATTTTTAATAAGGTACTATTTATTATAATGATTACAATAATCCAATTATTTAATCAACTATAATTTTAATATTGATTACTATAATCCAATTATAAAATCAACTATCATTTTAATTCAATTATTTGATTACTATAATCCAATTATAAAATCAACTATATATTGAATGAGTTTGTATATAGTCCAACTATATATTTTTTTTTTTTAAAAAACAACATAAAATATTAGTCCAACTAATACTTTTGATTAATGTGACGAGAAAAATATAAATGAGCGTGTTTAGCGAGTAATTGAACGAATGTTGCAAATTCAATACTTGCCTCCCACTATTTTTCGTCGAGCCTCTAACCCTCTGTGGAGTACTCGGGAAACCGTGTTTCCTAGTGGGCTAGGATCCTATTAAATAACACACAACCCTGACTTTGGTCAATAAAAAGCTGTATGCTATTTAACTAGGTAGATCTCACAGATCAATTGGATCTCATCCAATTCCTAGATCCGGTTAGGTGGACATCCAAGTCCGAAACATATGTATAATGTCAATGTATCCAATACATTTTCCTAACCATATCCTCCGAATCATCTAGGCCTTGGCTTTGGCCAAAAACAAACCTAATGATTCCAGTTAAGCGGGACCCATTGACGAGGAAAGTTTCGTAATCAATGTCATTGGACAAAAAGTGATCTGACTTTGGCCAATAAAATCACGATTTGGACAAGACACCGATATGCAACAAAACTCTCATGATTCAAGTACATCCTTGATTGACAAAGGTCTTGACTTTGGTCAAAAACAAACCAATGCCAACTTCGGATCTTGAACAATAATCATTCAATGGAAGGATATTTGCTTAATATAGATTGAGGGATTTTCGCGTGCAATTGGCTACCAATTTAATTATCTTTGTTAAGGTCTCATCATCATACACCCTTAAACATGCATTCTAAATACATAATAAAGCGAGTATGAAATAAAATAATAATGATATGCGGATGGATACTTTACACATTGATCCTAGATCAAATCTCTCCCTTTCTCACTCAAGCTAGCACTTGTACTACTTCTACCCGTTACACTACACTTCTAAAGAAACCTCATATACATAGAGGGGAATAGGTGAGAAGAGAATACAAAGAGAAAGAAGGTGATAAGGCTGGACACGCAGGTCCAATTTAATAAATCGAATTTATTACAACAATTTCTAAAATTGCCCACCCATCTAATATCCATCCGATATACTTTATTCATTCAACACAACCACGTATTCACACACATAAGCATGCTATCAATCAATCTAATCAAATTAATTAATCTGATAATTAAGTGATCATCCAATGTTCAAACAACGATTTGATTTTGATCGAGTCAAACTCATTTTTGCGAATAAGAACTCAAAGTACGAATTCATGAATTAAATTAAACTACATAATTAAATCCAATTTAACATGTATTTAATACTAATTCACTATTCAATTCCAAATTAAATATTGCACTTTATATTAATAAACCTTTTACGATTTAAATTCCAAATTCAATCGTGTCGGGACTCAAAGTCCGAATAACGTCCAACGTCAATTCAATTAAAGTCCAATGGGCTTTTGATTGATTTCTTAAGGCGTGGACTTTTGGTCAACTCGGGTCAAACCGATAACCAAAGTCCAATCCGGGATTTACCCCATAAGCCCATAAATCAATCTTGGCCCATTAGGCCCAATTGAACTTTAAAGGTTCATTAGTCGCAATTGGGCTTTATGGTTAAGGTTTTGGGCCCAATTGGATCCAATCCACTTGGCCTAAACCAAACTTGATAAATCAAGCCCAATAGGCCCAATTACAACTTTAAATTCTAATTTCAAAAATAGGCCCAATTAATTAAATCCAAAAATCCAATTTTCACAATTTAATTACCAAAAGTGCATTATATGATTAATCAACTAAATCAACATTTCCAAAACACTAAATTAGTCCAATTAATCATACTTAATTCATTATTACATGTCAAACACACATAATGAAAAATCAAACCCATAAACATGCTTCAATGCTCTCAGCCAAGGAAGGTGATTTTGTGTCCGATTCGGTTTCGATCCAATCGAACCTACAATCGACATCAAATCAACATCCGATTTGATTTCATACACATCCAATGTCACAAAACCAAAATTACCAAGACATTAGGGCAATGACACATTCGGCCAAGGTAAGGAATTTGGGGTTTTTGTCCAATTCGAAATCCAATCCAATTCGATTCAAATTAACATCAACCTAAATGATTCTAACTCATCAAATGAATTAAAAAACAAAAAATCCAAGATCCCAAAAATCTTACACACATTCGGCCAAGGTGTTAATTTTGGGGAAAATAATTCCAAATCAATTTTCGTCAAATTAGTCCAACCAATATGAATTTAAACATGTTATAAGCATACTCAAACAAGCAATTTATTCAAATCATGCTCAACAAACATTTACCCAAATTTTAAGCCCTACAAATTTCATGCTTGCAACATTAGCTCTTGATGCCATTGTTGGTTTATTCTAAGGTCCCAAGATCAAATCAAGACATGAAATAATGCGTGAATACATCAATGGAGGTAGCGGAATACTCACATTGATCGGTTATGTCGATTTGTAGACGAATCAAGGCCAAAAACGTACTGCCTTGATCTCACCACTGCTGCAACAGTCCACTGTCCTACAATAACAGAAAATTGAGTGAAGAAACGAGCTCCTAGCTTCGTCGGATGGATCCCGTCTCATGGTCGAACCTCCCTACCACCTTCGCAAGACTTGTAAGTGTGCTAGCACTTGAATTTTCACCATGAAAATCCACTCTAGCTTCCCTCAAAGTCACGTTTTTTGTGAAAAAACAGTGAGCATTGTGGCCCCTTGGGCGTGAGAGAAGAGAGAATTTTGAGAGAGATGTTAATTGTGTTATGTTAAAATGATTTACCAAAAATCAATTTATATTTATGCCATAATATTTATTAAATTAATAATAATTTATGACACAAAACATGCAATGGCTTAGAGTGTCAAACACTCAAACTCCATGCAATGACATTGAGTGCAATGTACACAATCTACATGCAAGCATTAGAATGACATCTGTCATGTGGGCCCCACACGTTTCCAATGAAAGTGGGCCCACGTGCACTCACGCGTTCGGGTTCGATATTTCCGAAATACCGAGCTTACGTTGCGACGTTATTCAATCGAATTTAAATAAATAATTGCGCTGGCGTAATTATTATTTACGTCGCTAACGAATAATTCTAAATTAACTCGTTTGCCCGAATTAAAATCTAATTTTAATTCCGCGTTGAAATCTAATTTCGTCTAATATATCGAATATATATTAATACATCGATTAATTCCGAATTAATCGTTCTCTCTCTTTAGACGACATTTTATCCCGGATAAAACATCTCCGTTATTAATCCTAGATTAATTTTCTCTCTCTTCTGTATAATCCCAGATTATTCAAGAGTGCGAGTTGTTGTGCGTCATCGGTGGATTATCGGGAAGCGACCCATGAGATCTCCGGATATATTGGCAGTAAATGCGGTCGTCGAGTATCCGAATCACGTACGTACCAAGTACTACGTTCTACCGATTTACGAGACAAGGTCGACTCCTAGCAAAGCACCAAGTCTTCCCCCAAGTTCTCCGGACATATTCATCAAAGAATATCTAGATCTGTATCAAGCGTAGTATACTAATGTATTGTGCATATCGGCCCAGTATCGGATAATCACGTGCTAGGCCTGGGGCTGGATAAGTGTCTGCCCCGTACGAAGCACATGTCGGATGTCTGGTAACTAGTCTCTATAATCGGATATACATGACCTTGTCATAATATCCCGATGGCCGCGCAGCACTTAAGAGCACTAATACCGTATCCTGCGTGACATCATCTCCAATATGACTGAAGTGATACTTCCATCTTGACATCACACCCAATACTCTACGACTCTCTGATAAACCCAGAAGTGGTGTACTCAGAACCGTTTAAAGTCCCCTACCACCAAGACCAAAGTTTATCGATTATCGTAAGTATAGCGATGTAAGTCTCAGGTTAAGACCATACACACCTACCTTGATTTCGGCCTCCCATAGACACATAGTCATAATAACCATGGGATTCCGAGGGGTCTATCCAGAGCGAAGCTGTTTCCCGTACCGTCGGTGAAACACGACCTCCTATCGCACTTGCATAAGTTCCAATACTTATATATATGAGAACTATGCCGTTGTGCCCTCACAAACACGCACAAGTGCAATACTAGCCTATTCCGCATTATCGATGTCCAGTCTCGATAATACTACGGCTAGGGATATTTAATGATTAAACCTTCGGGGACTGATACTGTCTCATATCATTCTCAATCCAGTACTAATCATAGGGACCTCTCTTCATTTATATATCTATGGTGATCTAATCACAAATGATGAGAGTGCAATTTCCTTGTCACATAGTTAATTTGCTACAACAACACAATGATCTGTGCAAATAGTGACGCTTTGGTCATTTTGTCCAACATGAGTCCTATGCAGTGTGTGCTGAAGAGAGGAGGAATTACTGTGGTCACCAATGAAAAAAACGAGCTAATTCCAACAAGAATCGTGACTGGATGGAGAGTATGCATGGACTACTGAAAGCTGAACAAAACCACAAGGAATGACTATTTTCCGCTGCCATTCATTGATCCGATGCTGGACAGATTGGCGGGACATGAGTACTATTACTTTCTAGACGGATATTCAAGTTACAATTAGATTGCTATCGCCCTAGAAGATCATGAGAAAACCACTTTTACATGTCCCTATGGTACTTTTGCTTTCATTTGGATTATGTAATGCCCCTGCCACTTTTCAGCGTTGCATGATGGCCATCTTCTCAGACACGCTGGAGCAGTGTATGGAGGTTTTCATGAATGACTTTTCTATTTTTGGAGACTCTTTTGATCATTGTTTGCAAAATCTGGAACATGTGTTACAAATGTGTGAAGATACGAACCTGGTACTCAACTGGGAGAAATGCCACTTCATGGTAATGGAAGGCATTGTTCTTGGACACCGGATCTCACAAAAGGGCATCAAGGTAGACAAAGCAAAGATCAAGAAAATTGAAAAACTACCTCCGCCAACATCTGTCAAAGGGATTCGGAGTTTTATCGAACACGCAGGTTTTTACAGGAGATTTATCAAAGACTTTTCCAAAATTTCAAAACCTCTTTGCAATCTTTTGGAGAAAGATGTGCCTTTCAACTTTACCAAATAATGCCATGAAGCTTTTGAGATCCTAAAACAGAAGCTGGTCTCTGCCCCCATCATTGTAGCACCAGACTGGACCCTTCCATTTGAAGTGATGTGCGATGCTAGTGATTTTACTGTAGGTGCAGTTTTGGGACAACGCAAGGCAAAGATTTTCCATACCATTTATTTCTTCAGCAGAACTTTGAATGAAGCTCAACTCAACTACACAACCACTGAAAAGGACTTGCTCGCAGTTGTGTTTATTTTTGACAAATTCTGCTCTTATCTGCTGGGTCTCAAAGTGGTGATCTACACAGATCATTCAACAATCAAATATCTGATCGCGATGAAAGATGCCAAACCCAGATTGATCTGTTGGATACTTCTTCTGCAAGAATTCGACGTGGAGATCAGAGATAGGAAAGGGATAGAAAACCAAGTGGCAGATCATCTATCGAGGCTCGAGAATGGAGAAATAGCTGGCAAAGAACTGTCAATCAAAGAAACTTTTCCAGATGAACAGCTCTTTGCCATGAAACAGCAGGAAGTCCCTTGGTATGCTGACTATGTCAACTATATAGTGTCAGGAAAATGGCCGTTGGAATGGACAACTCAGCAAAGTAAGAATTTCTTCAAAGAAGTCAAGCATTATGTTTGGGATGAGCCATACCTGTTCAAACGATGTGCTGATCAATTACTGAGATGATGTGTTCCACAAGAGGAGATCAACAGTGTTCTGCAGCACTGTCATTCATCACCATATGGCGGACACTTCAGCGGGAATAAAACTGCAGCCAAAGTCCTAAAATCAGGTTTTTTCTGGCCCACTCTTTTTAAAGATGCTTATCGTTTTGCTCTTCAATGTGATAGGCGGGAATATTTCGAGGAGAAATAAAGAACCATTGCAAAACATTCTAGAAGTGGAGATATTCGATGTGTGGGGAATTGATTTCATGGGACCCTCTATTCCATCATTCGGAAACATGTACATCTTGGTTGTTGTAGACTACGTCCCCAAATGGGTTTAAGCAATTGCACTACCATCCAATGATTCAAAAGTGGTGATCAAATTTCTAAAAAAGAACATTTTCACTCAGTTCGGAACACCTCGGGCAATTATCAGTGATGGTGGCACATATTTCCGTAACAGATACTTTGGTTGAAGTTTCAAACAGGGAAATCAAAAGAATCTTGGAGAGAACCGTTGGATCAATAAGGAGGGACTGGTCTACCAAACTAGATGACGCATTATGGGCCTACCGAACAGCTTATAAGAAACCCATTGGTATGTCCCCATATCGATTGGTGTTTGGGAAAGCATGCCATCTGCCAGTTGAGCTTGAACACAAGGCGTATTGGGCACTGAAGAAGTTGAATCTTGATCCACAAGCTGCAGGAGAGAAAAAACTCCACCAACTCAATGAATTGGAGGAATTTCTTCTACAGGCTTATGGGAATGCCAAATTGTATAAAGAAAAGACCAAGAAATAGCATGACCGAAAAAAGTGCACAGGCAGTTAGAACCAAGGCAGTAGGTGTTATTGTATAATTCAAGGTTGAAACATTTCCCTGGAAAGTTGAAATCAAGGTGGTCAGGTCCATTTGTGACACTCAGGTATAACCATATGGAGCTGTTGAGTTACTGGATCCCAGCACCAATAACACATTCAAGGTTAACAGTCAGCGTGTCAAGCACTACTGGGGAGAACCATTTGAGCGACATAAAGAAAGTGTCACACTTTCAGATCCAGCCTAATGATGAGTGGTATTTATATCACTATTTCCCACTCATTGAACCTTATATTTTGTATAGTTTCTTGAGTTTTGTGAATATTTTGATGTGTTTTGTGTTATTTTGTAGATAAATAAAGTTTCAGGACATTCTGGAGGTGAATTGGAGCAAAACAGGAAAAACTGGACAAAAAGGGCAAAATCATCATTTCAGCGTCGCGACGCTGAAGATTTACGCGTCGCGACGCCCAGAATGCGCCGGAATTCCTAACATACATCGTGGACACGTGGACCAATCAGAAAGTTTGCTAACGTGCGCCGCCTGCTAAAATGCGCCGATCATGATATCTTGCGCCTGCCACGTGTCGCCATCACAACGGAGATGCTAATGTGCGCCGGTGCCACGTGTCGAGATCTCACGATGCCGACAATCGCCCTCCACACGTCAGCATGACGTAAGCAATGAGTGCCACGTCATCGGATAAAGATCTAATCTCTTAGCCGCCTCGCCACGTGTCAAGCTGTCATTGTGCCACGATTCACTGTAGCTGGCGTCGCGACGCGGAACTGTAACCAGCGTTGCGACGCTGGAACCTTATTCGCGCCTATAAATAGAGCTCGAAATTTCAGATTTCAGTGCACCTCTCCCTCCACTTCTTTGATGTAATTAGGGAGTTCTTCTCTCTCTAAGTTTCTTTAATTTAGTTTTGTAATTTTTAATTACGTTCTGTAATAATAATAATTACTTTCTTTATTTTACAGTTTTTACTATTCATATGAGGAGGTAACTTCCTTTGCTAGGGTGAAAGGTAATTCTTTTACTATTACTATTTAGATTAATCTCCCTTAAAAATAATATATTTACTATTTAAAATTTGACTAAAAAGGAATACCGCTATATTGGTCGGTTGGCTATTTAATTTAAACTGGTTAAACCTGACTAAGCAAGGATACCGCCAGATTGATCGGTTGGTAATTTAATTTTGGTTCCGCCTTTATGGCTGGTTATTTTGGTTCCGCCTTTATGGTTGGTTTATTTTGGTTCCGCCTTTATGGCTGGTTGAACTTAAATTGACTTATCAGGTTACCGCCTATATGGCTGGTTGGTAATAATCACAAGTTTATATATTATTTTATGGGAGATATCTAAATAAGTAGTAGTAGAAAAAATTCATTTTGCCTTAGCATTTTATTTTATTTTACTTTTAAGCTTTTACTTTACTGTAATTACTTTTCAGCACTGTTACCTTATGGCTTTTACTTTTAAGTTTTCATTAGCCCTAGCTATGTGTCATAACTAAGTTAGTTATCTAGGGTTGTGATGAATTTCAATATCACGGGTTTATAAGGGGTTAGATTATAATTTGGGTAATATAAAGATTTATTTATTGAGTCTTAATCTTAATGCTTTTTTATTAACTGTCCACTAATAAAATTGATAAGGTAAACTTAAAATGAACTAGACATAGGGATTTTAGGTTTAAGACCTTAGACTCAATAGCCCACGATCTTCCTTGAGGATAGATAACCCTTTTAATAGATTTCCTTACAGGATAGGAATATACCTGTCGGGCGGGGGTAGCCATAATTGGAACTTAATCTTAATGAATCTAGGTAATTTGGTTGACATAGACATATGGTTCAATTGGATTATACTAGGTATTTGTAATTGACCATCGGAAGAGGCTTTTATATAATTTAGTGTTCCAGGTTAATAAATCAATATTTTACCCAACTATAAGAGACCACTTCATCTTTAAATAATATAGGAATAAATCACAACCCTAGATAGTTTTTAATATTGAATTTTCTTGAAATCTACTTTCAAACAATTTTATTTACTTGTCTTTAAATTTAGAATCGTCGCCATTTCAAATCAATTAAAAAACCTGTTAGATACTAGTAATCATTTGACCTCATAAAAATTAATAGATAAGGTTTTAAGTCCTCGTGGGATCGATACTTTTTATACTACTTGAACGATACGTACGCTTGCGTTATACGTGTGTGTTTACGCCGGTCAAGTTTTTGGCGCCGTTGCCGGGGACTTATTTATCTTTTACTATTATTTTAAGGGTTAGAAACGTTACTTGTATCTAATTTATTTTTACTTATTGTTTTGTTTTCTTGTGTTTCAGGTTCTCAGAAACATCATGAGATGAACCAGAAGCTTTGAACTCCGACCGCTTGACCCGGAAATTGAAAGAACTATCAGACAGTTGAGAAGGGAAAGGCGAGAAGCCAAAGAAGCTTTAGTCAACATGGAACCTGAACCTTTGGAGGTCGCACCACCAATTCCCATTCGAGAATGAACCATTCCGGTGGTAGACAGACTCATTTCATGTATTGTACTTCCTCCCTTACCAGCAAATGCAGGTGACATCAAAACTTGCATTCAGATGATTCAGCAGTCAGTTCAGTTTGGGGGAAATGCAACTGAAGATCCTAATGCCCACATCAGCAACTTCCAGGAAGTTGCGGCACTTTCAATTACAACCGAGAAGCCGAAGAAGCAATGAGACTGCGTATTTTCCCATACTCTTGAAGGACGGAGCTAAGCTTGGCTACATTCATTACCAGCAGGTTCTATCATAACATGGAACATTTTAGCCACCAAATTTCTTGCAAAGTACTTTCCACCAGCCAGAGAACCAGAAAGGAGGAATGACATCACATCCTTTATGGAACAAGACTCAGAAACTCTCTACGAAGCTTGGAAAGGTACAAAGATTTACTCCGGAAATGTCCACACCATGAGATTCCAAAATGGCTTCAAGTCCAAACATTCTATAATGGACTTTCTGGAATATGAGAACCACAATCGATGCTGCTGCTGGAGGAGCTTTAATGGCAAAAGGAGAAGATCAAGCTGGGAACTAATCGAAGAAATGGCCAACAACAATTCCTTGTGGCCAACTGAAAGAAGTCTGATTCAAAGAATTGCAGGAATTATGAGTTGGAGCCAATACCGCAGTAAACACCAAGCTAGATCAAATTTGCAAATTCATGGAGACTCTTACCACTGGATCCATAAGTTCACCATATGGAGGAATACCAGAATCAACCAACTTGAAGAAACGGTGAATTATGTCACCAATTTCAACAGACAGGGGAACAATCCATATTCCAACACCTACAACCCAGGTTGAGGAATCATCCTAATTTTTCATGGAGCAACAATTCAGGCCAACAAAAGAACTATCCACCACCTGGATTCCAGCAACAGAATAAAGGCCAGGAGCAGACAAATGAACCAGTGATGGCAGAAATCTTAGCTCAATTAAAAAGTTATGAAGCATGATTCAGAGCTAATCAGCTTCCATCAAAGCACTGGAGAATCAAATCGGACAACTGGCCAATGCTCAGAGTTACAGACCGCCAGGTAATCTTCCCAGCAACACAGAACCAAATCCAAGGAACCGAGGGAAGGAGCAATGTCAAGCCATTACCTTAAAGAGTGGTACTGAGATCAACAAAGACGTTGGAATCAAGGCAAAAATAGAAGAAGTTCCAAAAGAAGCAGTTCCACAGATGGAGGAAAAAGAAGCAAAGGAAAAAGAAAAAGAACAGATCACTCCACCACCACCTTTTCCTCAGCGTCTTCAGAAAAACAAACTGGACAAACAGTTTGCTCGTTTCTTGGAGATTTTCAAAAAGCTGCACATTAACATACCATTTGCAGAAGCCTTGGAACAAATGCCCAGCTATGTAAAATTCATGAAAGATATTCTTTCACGAAAATGGAGATTGGGAGATTACGAGACAGTAGCTTTGACAGAAGAATGCAGCGCCATCATTCAGAGGAAGCTTCCCCAAAGTTGAAAGATCCTGGCAGTTTCACTATACCTTGCACCATTGGAGAACATTACATCGGTAAGGCTTTATGTGACTTAGGTGCCAGTGTTAATTTAATGTCTTTTTCTATTTACAGGAAACTGTAAATTGGAGAAGCAATGCCTACCTCGGTATCTTTGCAACTTGTTGATCGAACGCTCGCATTTCCGAGAGGAGTCGTTGAAAATGTGCTGGTCAAAGTTGTCAAACTCATCCTTCCAGCAGACTTCATCATCCTTGACATGGAAGAAGACAAAGAAATACCTATCATTCTTGGGAGACCATTTTTGGCTACAGGTAAAACTGTGATTGATGTGCAAAAAGGAGAACTAACCATGAAAGTACAGGACCAAGAAGTAACATTTAATGTTTTCAAAGCTATGAAATTTCCGAGCGATGAAAAGGAAGAAGAAGAATGCTTCAGAGTTGATGTTATTGATAGTATCATTCAGGATACTGAACCAAATCCCACGGATACACTTGAAGCTTGCATCACCAATATGACTGACAGTGAGCTAGATGCTGAAATCCTGGAATGTATTAACTACCTTGACAAACCATTTCGATTCAAAGCAACACCACCAGTTGAAAGCTTGGAATTGCCAAAGAAAGATCGAATCAAGCCTTCGATTGAAGAACCACCACAGCTGGAACTAAAGTTACTTCCGGACCATCTCAGGTAAGCATTTCTTGGAAACTCTTCTGAATTACCTGTTATTATTTCTTCTTCTCTAACATTGGATCAGGAAGAAAAACTACTGAGAGTATTACGAGAACACAAAAGAGCCATTGGCTGGACTATAACAGACATTCGAGGCATTAGTCCATCATTTTGCATGCACAAGATTCTGATGAATGATGAATACAAACCCACAGTGGAGCATCAACGGAGACTCAATCCAATCATGAAGGAAGTTGTGAAGAAAGAAATCATCAAATGGTTGGATGCTGGCATCATTTACCCCATCTCAGATAGCACTTGGGTAAGTCCTATGCAGTGTGTACCAAAGAAATGAGGAATTACTGTGGTCACCAATGAAAAGAACGAGCTGATCCCAACAAGAACGGTGACTGGATGGAGAGTATGCATGGACTACAGGAAACTTAACAAAGCCACGAGGAATGACCATTTTCCGCTACCATTTATTGACCAGATGTTAGACAGGCTGGCAGGACATGAGTTTTATTGCTTTCTGGACGGATATTCAGGGTACAATCAGATTGCCATTGCACCAGAATACAAGGAGAAAACTACCTTTACATGTCCATATGGTACTTTTGCTTTCCGCAGGATGCCATTTGGATTATGTAATGCTCTTGCTACATTTCAGCGTTGCATGATGGCCATCTTCTCAGACATGCTGGAGCAGAGTATGGAGGTTTTTATGGATGATTTTTCTGTGTTTGGAGATTCTTTTGATCATTGTTTGAAAAATTTGGAACATGTATTACAAAGGTGCGAAGATACAAACCTGGTACTCAACTGGGAGAAATGCCACTTCATGGTGCAAGAAGGCATTGTTCTTGGACACCGGATCTCACAAAAGGGAATCGAGGTAGACAAAGCAAAGATTGAAACAATTGAGAAACTACCTCCACCAACATCTGTCAAAGGGATTCGGAGTTTTCTTGGACATGCAGGTTTTTACAGGAGATTTATCAAGGACTTTTCCAAGATTGCTAAACCTCTTTGCAATCTTCTGGAGAAGGATGTGCTTTTCAACTTCACCAAAGAATGCCAGGAAGCTTTCGAGATCTTAAAACAGAAGCTGATTTCTGCTCCCATCATTGTAGCACCAGATTGGACCCTTCCATTCGAAGTAATGTGTGATGCTAGTGATTTTGCTGTAGGTGCAGTTTTGGGACAACGCAAAGCAAAGATTTTCCACACCATTTACTACTCCAGCAGAACTCTGAATGAAGCTCAACTCAACTACACAACCACTGAAAAGGAGTTGCTAGCAGTTGTGTACGCTTTTGACAAATTCCGCTCTGATCTGTTGGGTCCCAAAGTGGTGGTCTACACAGATCATTCAGCAATCAAATATCTGATCACAAAGAAAGATGCCAAACCCAGATTGATCCGTTGGATACTTCTTTTACAAGAATTCGACGTGGAGATTCGAGACAGGAAAGGAACAGAAAACCAGGTGGCAGATCAGTTATCAAGGCTCGAGAATGGAGAAACAGCTGGCAAAGAATTATCAATCAAAGAAACTTTCCCAGATGAACAGCTGTTCGCCATGAAACAACAGGAAGTCCCTTGGTATGCTGACTATGTCAACTACATTGTGTCAGGAAAATGGCCGTTGGAATGGACAACTCAGCAACGGAAAAAGTTCTTCAAAGAAGTCAAGCACTATGTCTGGGATGAACCGTACCTGTTAAACGCTGTGCTGATCAATTATTGAGACGGTGTGTTCCACATGAGGAGGTCAACAGTGTTTTGCAACACTGTCATTCATCACCATACGGCGGACACTTCAGCGGAAACAAAACTGCAGCAAAAGTTCTTCAATCAGGTTTGTTCTGGCCCACACTTTTTAAAGATGCTTATCTTTTTGCTTTTCAATGTGACAGGTGCCAGAGAACGGGGAATATTTCAAGGAGAAATGAAGGACCGTTGCAAAACATTCTGGAAGTGGAGATATTCGATGTATGGGGTATTGATTTCATGGGACCCTTTGTTCCATCATTTGGAAACTTGTACATCCTGGTTGCTGTAGACTATGTCTCCAAATGGGTTGAAGCAATTGCACTGCCATCCAATGATTCAAAAGTGGTGATCAAATTCCTTAAAAAGAACATTTTCACTCGGTTTGGAACACCTCGAGCAATCATCAGCGATGGTGGCTCTCATTTCTGCAACAAATACTTCGATGCACTCCTATCCAAATATGGAGTTACTCACAAAGTTGCCACTGCTTACCATCCACAGTCAAATGGACATGTTGAGGTTTCAAACAGGGAGATCAAGAGAATCCTAGAAAGAACCGTTGGATCAACAAGGAGGGACTGGTCTACAAAACTAGATGATGCATTATGGGCCTACCGAACAGCTTACAAGACACCCATTGGTATGTCACCATATCGATTGGTGTTTGGGAAAGCATGCCATCTGCCAGTTGAACTTGAACACAAGGCGTACTGGGCACTGAAGAAGTTGAATCTTGACTCACAAGCTGCAGGAGAGAAAAGACTTCACCAACTCAATGAATTGGAGGAATTTCGCCTACAGGCTTATGACAATGCCAAATTATACAAGGAAAAGACCAAAAAATGGCATGACCGAAAAATAGTGCACAGACAGTTGGAACCAAGGCAGCAGGTGTTGTTGTACAACTCGAGGCTGAAACTTTTCCCTGGAAAGTTGAAATCTAGGTGGTCCAGACCATTTGTGATCACTCAGGTTTTACCATATGGAGCTGTTGAGTTCTGGATCCCAATACCAATAATACATTCAAGGTTAACAGTCAGCGTGTGAAGCACTACTGGGGAGAATCATTTGAGCGACAAAAAGAAAGTGTCACACTTTCAGATCCAGCATAAACGTTCGAGCAGTCACGTGTAGCTGACGACTTTAAACTTAGCGCTCGCAGGAGGCAACCCATGCAATTTTGTATATATTGTGATTTGGTGTGATTGATTTTATGTGTTTAGTTTTTGCAGATTAAGTCATTTCAAGATGGAAGAAGCTCTCGCAAATCTTCACAAGCAATTTCCTTCTCTCCCTCAAAATCTCTAATGAAAGTTTACAAAGCTCGCTTGGAAAGGATGAGGTTACTGACGATCTATGGTGTTCCTAATGACATTCGTTGGGTAATTGAAGCACGAGTCAGATTGACAGGTGAGTCTTCTGACTCTTTTATTTCACATCTGCCTGGTTTTGGAAGAAGCACCTATGCAAAGAAACGAAGAGCTAAACAAATGGGTGTTTGTTACAAATGTGCACGTTGGAATTGCAATACTCGTTGTCGTTCTTTAGGAATGGTGTCTGTTAATCGCGAAGACAATTAAATTCATTAGGGATGGCCTGAGTAAGGAGTCTTTAGATGATATATCTTCGACTCTTGAGACGCATTCCAGTGGATATGTTCACATAGAATTTCGCAGATTACATACACAATTTCAAAAAGAAAGACAACAGTTAAGTCTTGGGAATCTGACTCAAAAAGACCCTGTTTGCCAATTTATAAGAAATTGGATGGGAAGCTTGTCCCTGACGCATAGACGTTAATCAAGCTAAAAATTCTGTATATATTATCTCTTTGTCTTTTCCTGATAATATTGATTTGTTTTGTTATTTTCTCCGACAGGATCCAGACCTTTTTGACCATATCAAGATTTATTTTACTATTTTGCTACTAATCGTCCTTTGGAAGATACTTGTGCTATTTTTACTCACCCTTTTCAGGTATTATAAATTCAACTCATCATTGCACTTTTGAAGACATCCAGAGTTGAGAAAAAAATACATAAAAAATGGAAGCCACTTCAAGAAGACGAGTTGAAAACATTTGTGTGTTTTGCGGTAGTACTGTTGGTACTAAACCACAATACATAGAAGCAGCACAGGAATTGGGTCGAGTCTTAGCTGTGAGGAATATGCACTTAATATATGGAGGAGGCAATCTTGGACTAATGGGGATTGTTTCAAAGGCCGTACAGGAAGGAGGTAGTCACGTTTTGGGAATCATCCCAAAACCCTTGGCAGATGTAAATCTTATTGAACCATCTAACGGAGAGGAAATGATCGTGCCAGGTATGTCTGAACGACTGGTAGAAATGATTAACCGTGCTGATGCTTTTATTGCTTTGCCAGGTGGTTTGGGCACATTGGAGGAAATTTTTATTGTACTATCTTGGGCGAACCTGAACATACACCAGAAACCAATTGGGCTGTACAACATTGATGGGTTTTATGATTTTATTTGTGTGTTTCTTGATGATGGTCGAAGAAATGGGTTCGTGTCAAAACCTTTAAAAGAACTCCTATTTACTGCCAGAACTGCTCCAGATCTAATTGACCAACTCATAGCCTATGAACCAAAGGTTGACCCTATCATTTCAAAGATAAATTGGTCTGAGGACGATCGTGGTAAGAGGCGTCGAATTAATCTGGATCTTAACCTTTAATTTCCTGTAAATTTTAAGCTAACCAGGTATTATCTTCTAAACTCTTCTTCTACTTTTTAAGACATTGGGGACAATGTCTCATTTAGGTTTGGGGGAAGGAAATAGTTGATTAGTACCTTGTTTTTAGTTTGTATGTTGTTTTTATTTTTAGTCCAAAATTTTTCGAAAAATACAAAAAAAATTGAAAAATTTCAAAAATTACAAAAATATTTTGTGTTTTTGTTTTGACTAAAAAGGTGAAATTGGTAAGAGATAGCCGAGTAAGGAATTTCCACTCCTGAGACGTATCTCAAACCTATTTCGAAACAAGTTAATTTTTGCTTATTTCCTTTTGAATTATTTAATTTGTAAATTCTCCATAAAATGGACTAAAATGGATCTTTATATGCTCAGTTGACAGGTATTATCAACATACATGGAAACATAAGGACATGAGCTAAAGTTGAAAAGTTTGTAATATTCGGTGCTTTAGTTTAATTGGAAGAAGCATATCAAAAAGCAGTGGAGTAAAAAAAAAAAATCATAAAAATCATAAAAATTATTCCATTGCTACAAAAAGGTGTGAAATCTGATAGAACTTTAGAACAAAAATATTACTCACTTATCAACTGCACTTATGACTGTTGTGGGCAAAAATGAGTTGATTAATATTTTGTTGGCTGTGTATATGGAGAATGGTAAAAATAATCGGAGAATTTACTTATTCAGTAATTTAGAATGAAACAAAACAACTAGTAACTTGGAGTAGAAGTTTCACCTAATTAGTCACTAACTTCTTTATTCTCTTTTCGCTTGTCTTTTTTCTTTTGTGTGCATTAGTTTTATTACCTTTTTACTTTTGTAAAATGTTTGTGGGTATCATTGCTGTAAACCCTCACGAGACTACACTCGTCCACTAGGGACACCTAGGGGTTTAAAGGCTTGTTGCATATGCTAAATGCAACCGTGATCCCTATGAAAGTGGCTTAGTTAAATTTTATTTTCATGTTATTTTATTTAATGTTTTGCTCGAGGACTAGCAAAATGTTAGGTTTGGGGGTGTGATGAGTGGTATTTATATCACTATTTCCCACTCATTGAACCTTATATTTTGTATAGTTTCTTGAGTTTTGTGAATATTTTGATGTGTTTTGTGTTATTTTGTAGATAAATAAAGTTTCAGGACATTCTGGAGGTGAATTGGAGCAAAACAGGAAAAACTGGACAAAAAGGGAAAAATCGTCATTTCAGCGTCGCGACGCTGAAGACTTGCGCGTCGCAACGCCCAGAATGCGCATGAATTGCTAACATGCGCCGTGGACACGTGGACCAATCAGAAAGTTTGCTAACGTGTGCCGCCTGCTAAAATGCACCGATCATGCTATCTTGCGCCTGCCACGTGTCACCATCACAATGGAGATGCTAATGTGCGCCGGTGCCACGTGTCGAGATATCACGATGCCGAAAATCGCCCTCCACACGTCAGCATGACGTAAGCAATGACGTCATGAACAGTGCCATGTCATCAGATAAAGATCTAATCTCTTAGCCGCCTCGCCACGTGTCAAGCCGTCATTGTGCCACGATTCACTGTAGCTGGTGTCGCGATGCGGAACAGTAACCAGCGTCGCGACGCTGGAACCTTATTCGCGCCTATAAATAGAGCTCAAAATTTCAGATTTCAGTGCACCTCTCCCTCCCACTTCTTTGATGTAATTAGGGAGTTCTTCTCTCTCTAAGTTTCTTTTAATTTAGTTTTGTAATTTTTAATTACGTTCTGTAATAATAATAATTTACTTTCTTTATTTTACAGTTTTTAATATTCACTATGAGGAGGTAATTTCCTTATGCTAGGAGGAAAGGTAATTCTTTTACTATTACTATTTAGATTAATCTCCCTTAAAAATAATATATTTACTATTTAAAATTTGACTTAAAAATGAATACCGCTATATTGGTCGGTTGGCTATTTAATTTAAACTGGTTAAACCTGACTAAGCAAGGATACCGCCAGATTGATCGGTTGGTAATTTAATTTTGGTTCCGCCTTTATGGCTGGTTTATTTTGGTTCCGCCTTTATGGTTGGTTTATTTTGGTTCCGCCTTTATGGCTGGTTGAACTTAAATTGACTTAATCAGGTTACCGCCTATATGGCTGGTTGGTAATAATCACAAGTTTATATATATTTTATGGGAGATATCTAAATAAGTAGTAGTAGAAATAATTCCTTTTGCCTTAGCATTTTATTTTATTTTACTTTTAAGATTTTACTTTACTGTAATTACTTTTCAGCACTGTTACCTTATGGCTTTTACTTTTAAGTTTTCATTAGCCCTAGCTATGTGTCATAACTAAGTTAGTTATCTAGGGTTGTGATGAATTTCAATATCACGGGTTTATAAGGGGTTAGATTATAATTTGGGTAATGTAAAGATTTATTTATTGAGTCTTAATCTTAATGCTTTTTATTAACTGGCCACTAATAAAATTGATAAGGTAAACTTTAAAATGAACTAGACATAGGGATTTTAGGTTTAAGACCTTAGACTCAATAGCCCACGATCTTCCTTGAGGATAGATAACCCTTTTAATAGATTTCCTTATAGGATAGGAATATACCTGTCGGGCGGGGGTAGCCATAATTGGAACTTAATCTTAATGAATCTAGGTAATTTGGTTGACATAGACATATGGTTCAATTGGATTATACTAGGTATTTGTAATTGACCATCGGAAGAGGCTTTTACATAATTTAGTGTTCCAGGTTAATAAATCAATATTTTACCCAACTATAAGAGAACCACTTCATCTTTAAATAATATTGGAATAAATCACAACCCTAGATAGTTTTTAATATTGAATTTTCTTAAAATCTACTTTCAAACAATTTTATTTACTTGTCTTTAAATTTAGAATCGTCGTCATTTCAAATCAATTAAAAAACCTATTAGATACTAGTAATCATTTGACCTCATAAAAATTAATAGATAAGGTTTTAAGTCCTCGTGGGATCGATACTTTTTATACTACTTGAACGATACGTACGCTTGCGTTATACGTGTGTGTTTACGCCGGTCACCTAACGTTCGAGAAGTCAAGTCTAGCTGACTGTAGGCATTGCATTTTTACACATTAGCCCAATGATGAGTCTCGTATGGAGGCAACTACCTCTTTAGTAATGAAAGTCGCGGGAAACAGACGTTGGAAGGGTAAAGTTGGAAAATGGAATTTTTGTTGGATTTAACCTCGTTGTTTGGCTCGGTTGTTTGTTGGACTTCCGTTTCAAAGCTTACCTAAGGCCCAAAACCCGAACCAAACCCAAACCAAACCCAAAATACCCAAGTCAAACCAAGTCAAACCAAGCCCATGCCCAAGGAGGGGGATTCACGCCCATAGTGCCTTTATTTAGGTATATGCACATTTATCACATGTTTAAATCAAATAAAATCCTTACCTAAATAAAAGAAATCAAATCAAATCCCTACCAAATCAAATCCAATCACAAATCCAAATTAGGAGATCCATTCCTTGTTAGACACCAATTAGGAAATTCTTTCCTATTCAAATTAGGAAAGTCTTCTCTCTTTGCCTATAAAAAGAGGCCTTCACCCCCCATTCAAAACCTAGCACATATCCTTCTCTCAAGCACGTCCAAGCACTTTGTGAAGCCTCCTTTTTCACGCCCAAAGCCCTTCCAATAGCCTCCATTGCCGCAACACCAAGCCAACAAACCCTCCAATTGCCGCATCTTCTCTTCTTCACCAACACCACTCACGCCCAAGCCCTTTTCACAACCCTCCATTGCCGAGTTCCAGCCACCATTCACAGCCCTAAAACACCTTAAAATAAGCCTCAAATACAGCCCCAAAGTCGCACAAAAGACCCCCCATTCACAGCTCCAATTCAGCGCCCAAAACAGTCCCTAAACACCCCTCACTGCACCTTGAACTGCACAGTTTCGTCCCCTGTTCTGGTCAGTATTAGTTGCGACTTTAGCCCC
The DNA here is from genome assembly GCA_019454045.1 of Zanthoxylum bungeanum. NCBI lineage: Eukaryota > Viridiplantae > Streptophyta > Magnoliopsida > Sapindales > Rutaceae > Zanthoxylum > Zanthoxylum bungeanum. Next base: position 71,150 of record SKCR01051726.1, read on the forward strand.
CAAAACAGTCCTAAAATCATCTAGAAACCATCCTAAAAACCTCCAAAAAGTTTCCCTAAAAAATCCTTACAAACGCACTCCCTAAGCCACCAAAATCATCCAAAACAGTCCACAAAATCACCAAAACAGTGACAAAAAACGCAGCGACCAAACGGCAGTGAAACGGACTTAAAACAGCAGCCCAAGCATCAAAACAACAATGTATGGTTAGACCTGAGGGCACCTTGTACTTATCTTCTTTCGTTATATTTTATTTATTTTGAAATATTATTGCATGAGAGTCGTTTGAGGCATGATGTGATTGTTGGATGAGCGGGATATGTGTTCCCTTTTGTGGTATATCGGATGGAAACCTGGACGTAAATTCCATATCCGATTCCGAATGGACGGTAGTATGGTCTGCACTCGGGATACAATGCCACGTACCACTTAAGATACACGTATCTCGTCTCATCCCAACTTGTATTTGAGCATGTTATAGTCTTTAGGTTATTTGTTTATTATTTAAAGCATGGTTTAATTTAGTTTGTTATTTATTTGTTAAAGCATGTTTAGGTTGATCATTATGCATGTTCTTAGTTTATGATGCGTTTGGGTAATGATTTATACATGTTGATTTAATGGTTCAATATGCTTGTTGTGTTACATTGCGTGGAATTATTTGGATGAAAGCATGTTAGATCTAAGTACCCTTGAGCATGAATGTTGAATAGATTCGGTTAGTTTATTGCACAAATTATATCATCACAAGTGACATAAGTAAGGGACCATTCCGAACCCAAAGGTTTGAGGTCTTCCCTTGCGAGGGGAGTGCGGCCTTAAATCTTTGTCCCGGTTCACACCGGGTGGCGACTCCATGTTATTTCGTACTTCCCAACTAGGCCGCGAGCCTGGAACAGCGTGTTGGTATTAATCTAGGTCCCAAGATCAAACAAGCAATGAAATTAATGCGTGAATACATCAACGGAGATAGCGGAATACTCACATCGATCGGTTGAGTCGATTTGAAGACGAACAAAGCCAAAATGCTCACTGCTTCATGCTTGAACTGCAGCAGTCCACTGCCCACTGTCTTATGTTTTTGAGCTGCGAAACGGAGCTCCAAGCCTCATCCGACGGATCCCGGCTCATGGGCGAACCTCCCTACCACCTTCGCAAGACTCGTAAGTGTGCTAGCACTTTCCACCATGAAAATCCACTCTTGCTTCCCTTATTCACGCAATTTATGGCTCCAAACCAGTGAGCTTTTTAAGCTTGGGCGTGAATATTAGGAGAGAAATGAGAGAGATGAAATTTGTGTTAAGTTGTTAATGAAATGCATTTCAAATATATCTTATATACTTGTGTGAAATTCACTTTAATTTCACTTGCATTTGCCTTTAATTTGAATTTCAAAAGTCAAAAAAGTAAAACACTATGCACATCAATTACACATCTTGTCCATCGCTATTCATATCACCTTTATTAAAGTGACATGTTGTCAAGTCACATCACTCTAAGTGACAAGTGATTTGACGCTTGATGCGACTGATTGATTTGACGCTTGATGCGACTTGCGAGCCGCACTCGAATTCGAATACGAATGCGTTCGCAATCACACTCGGGCTCGGGTTCACTAATTCCGAATTAACGATTTTTCCGTCGCGTCGTAATTAAATGATTACGCCTAGCGAATTCACTATTCACGTCGCTAACGAATTAATTCTAAATTAATTCGTTCGCCCGAATTAAAATCTAATTTTAATTCCACGTCGAAATCTAATTTCGTTTAATATATCGAATATATTAATTTACCGATTAATTCCAAATTAATTGTTATCTCTCTCTAGACGATATTTTATCCTAGATAAAATATCTCCATAATTAATCCTAGATTAATTTTCTCTCTCTTCTATATAATCCCAGATTATTCAAGAGTGCGAGTTGTGCGTCATCGGTGGATTATCGGGAAGCGACCCATGAGATCCCCGGATAAGTTGGCAGTAAATACGGTCGTCGGAGTATCCGAATCACGTACGTACCAAGTACTACGTTCTACCGATTTACGAGACAAGGTCGACTCCTAGCAAAGCACCAAGTCTTCCCAATTCTCCGGACATATCCATTTAGAATATTAAGATCTGTTATCAAGCGTAGTATACGATTGTATTGTGCATATCGGCCCAGTATCGGATAGTCACGTGCTAGGGCTGAGGCGGGATAAGTGTCTACCCCGTCCGAAGCACATATCGGATGCCTGGTAACATAGTCTCTATAATCGGATATTCATGACCTGGTCACAATATCCCGATTGGTTGCGCAACACTCAAGAGCACTAGTACCGTATCCTGCGTGACATCATCTCCAATATGAATGAAGTGATACTTCCGTCTTGACATCACACCCAATACACTACGACTCTCTGATCAACCCAGAAGTGGTGTACGCAGAACCGTTAAAGTCCTGTACCACCAGACCAAAGTCTATCGATTATCGTAAGTATTAGCGATGCAAGTCTCAGGTTAAGACTATACACACCTACCTTGATTTCGGCTTTCCCAATAGACACATAGTCATAATACCAATGGGATTCCGAGGGGTCTATCCAGAGTGAAGCTGTTTCCCGTACTATCGGTGAAACACGACCTCCTATCGCACTTGCATAAGTATCCAATACTTATATATATGAGAATTATGCCGTTGTGCCCTCACAACGCACACAAGTGCAATACTAGCCTATTCCGCATTATCGATGTCCAGTCTCGATAATACTCCGGCTAGGGATATTTAATGATTAATCCTTCGGGGACTGATACTGTCTCATATCATTCTCAGTCCAGGAACTAATCATAGGGACCTCTCTTCATTTATATATCTATGGTGATCTAATCACAAATGATGAGAGTGCAATTTCCTTGTCACATAGTTAATTTGCTACAACAACACAATGATCTGTACAAATAGTGACGCTATGGGTCATTTTGTCCAACAATCTCCCACTTGGCACATAGCCAGTCACTCAAGTGTCCACACCCGAACTATGTACGGTTCGCTCAAATTGCTGAGGAAAGATTTTCGTCAGCGGATTTGTTTGATTATCGTTTGACGCGATTTATACGATCATCACATCGCCACGATGTATGATCCGAACGAATCAGATGATATAGAAGTATATATCTGGATCGTCGATGAGACCTTTAATTCCTTAGCCTGTGCTGACGCCTAGCTCAGCTGCTAAAAGAACTATATCTAATCTAATTAGATTTATTTTCGATCCAAATGGCTTCTATTGCTACCTCAGCTGCAGCAATAATCCGCATTTGTTGTTTATTTGGCAACAGTTATCTTGCTCGGAATATTTCCAGCTCACTGTCCCGTTATTCAAACTTTATAGTACCGTAGTATTAATTGTTTGGAAACTTGCAGCAGTGATCCCAGTCACTTCAAGTTCTCCTTCTCCATAGTTTAAGACAACATTTAGTTCTCTCAGATACTAACAGATGTTCTTAATCTTCAATCCAGTGACTATCACTTGGATTGATCTGATCGTGACTCCATATGCTCGAAGCGTATGAGACACCATATCAAGTACATTTTAAATGTACAATTTCCCAGAGAGTGTTAACAACTCCAAATCTATCCCAGTAGATCTTTATTCCTCGAATAAGGTTGTTAATCCCCAGAATTCTATGGAGAATTTCTATTGAAAGCCAAGCTTCATCAATTGCTATATGGGAATTTAACTGTCAGTGCGCTCTCCCACTAACCTCCTTATACACACAAGAATTATTCATTTGAGTCAAATCATAAACCATTATGATTATTTCAAAACGTCAGTTCCAAGAACCTTATGCTTGCATTAATCCAAACATGGATCGAATAACCCGCAAACCTCGTTTGTTGGTTATACAAAATCGTCAAGATGTTGTAAGCATCCTCCAAAAGGTTTCCTTTTCAGGAAAGCGATTTTGATCTGCAACTGACACATTTCATAAATGAAATATGCAGTTATCAACAAGCATCTTCGAAATGGATTTACCATGGCAACAGGTAAAAGGTTGAACCGTTATTAACACAATGTTGATAACGATACCTTTCCGTCAAAAGCCCAGCTTTGTACGTTGGTATGTGCCTTCCATGTATGTCTTCCTTGAAGACGTTTAATGTACCAATAGGCACAATGCCTTGTGGTACAACAACTAGTATCCAAAATAGTTGTTATACATGGAATCCATTTCGGACTCATGGCACTTTCCATAATAGGGAGTCGATACCTCGTATCACTTCCTCAAAACGTAGTCGGTGGATATACCTTCATAAGATTGACATCTTTATGAGGTTAGATCAGAAACCCTACCCTAGGTTGTTTTCTGACTCTATACGATCTACTCAGTTCTTGTGTATTCGAAGATTAATGGTATAGATTCATCATAGATGAACTATCGTTATCCATTAAGGACTTCGTGCCTAGAACAGTATTACTCCGATTTTCATCGAGTATCACTATCCCCCACTGACCACTGCATATCGGTATTCCTCTCAGGAAAAATGCATGGTGAGCAACAATCACATTGTTCTCATGTGAGATTTAAAGTACTATACTTAAAGTTTCCCTTGGGATAACCTATATTGGCACTTATCCAATTTGGGTCCTTAGTTTGGTATCATCCAAACGTTATGCCTGGCATACCCAAATTACTAGGAATGAGAAACCCCGTTCTTTCCTGTTCATATCCTATATGATATCTGTCAAACAGATTTATATGGAACCTTATTCTAAATAAGTTTTGCACTGTTAATACATATCCTATTGAAAGGAAACAGTAGCTCAGAGCGACTCGTGATAAACCTTATCATGTCCAACAAATTTCGGTTTTTAGTTCGGACACACCGTCTAACTGACGTGTCTCGGGGAGGAGTTCTCATTTGAAAGAATACCGTACTCTTTCATGTACGTATGAAACTTACTGCTTAAGTATTTTCCATTACGGTCTTGACCGTGGCAGAATAATACTAAGCCGATCTGTTTTTTCTATTTCGTGTCGAAACTCTTAAAGTTTCCAATTTGTGTTCTTCAAAAGAAACACATAACCATAACGTGATGCCACATCCGTTAAGGTCACGAAATATTCATGTTCACATCTAGCTTAGCTAGATATGGGCCACTTACTACTTCACCATGAATAGGGCTAACAGATCGGTGGCCCTTTTACTATTACTAAGTAAATAGTATTTTAGGTACTTTTACCTAATAAACTAGATTCGCAGACCTTATTGAATAGTCAAATCAGTCCTAGTACCCACTCTTCAAAAGTGTGGATATACGAGTCTTGTTAATTGTGTCCTAGACACAATGCCACAAATAAGTCTCTATTGATCAAATCAATTTGAGCTATTTATTTGTCATTTTATATGTTTGAGATTTTATTTATATTCAAAATATAAATTATGTTATTACATCTAATGTATTTATCTCAGTATCATCTTTATATAATAAAACACTTAGTGTTCTATAATATAAAGGTTTTATCTGTAACGGATTAAACACTGATATAGAGATAATGTCTCTAGTCAAACTAGTTACATCATAACAGTTCCTAATTTAAGTACATACCCAAAGGGTAGTTCCTAAACTTAGGTATCTACGGTCGAAACAGCGACTTTCGTCCCGTTTCCGATTCACAGAGAAATCTCGGCTTGAAGTCAGTATCCAGCTCATAGCGGATTCTGAACATCAATACATATATTTTATGTACCATACTAAGTATTTAAAATCTAATTTCAATACTAGTAGTAAATATAACTTTGACAAATATTTTAAAGTCAGAGCCTCGCCCTTTCTTTAATTCATTCGTGTCTTCCATATCCAAATGGTAGTCACTTTGGGATATGTCAATTAACTTTTCAATATTTCACAAACCTTTGTCCAAGCCTTGGGTTTCGGAATATCGAAATGATGTGCACCTTGTGCAACTTGCCCAATTGCAAACTTTGACTTTTCTCCACTAGAATAGTCAATTAATTCTCTAAGAATTATTAATTGCAATTTAATACTTTTAAATCTAAAGATAGATTTATGATAAGTATATTAATTAAGCACTAAAGTCATCATCACATAAGTCTTCCAAAGATTTTATGCTCTACTTATTTGCTTAATTATGGGCCTAGATATAACAAGTTATTTTATCCAATAAAGTAACCTATTATTAATTCCCAATAAAATTAAATCATTTAAAACATTTAATCCAAGGATTATATATTTTAAATATTCAACTTTTCAATTCTTTCTTGATTTCAATAGTCCAACTATTTAATCAATTTAATAAGGCACTATTTATTATAATGATTACAATAATCCAATTATTTAATCAACTATAATTTTAATTCAATTATATTGATTACTATAATCCAATTATAAAATCAATTATATATTGAATGAGTTTGTATATAGTCCAACTATATATATTTTTAAAACAACATAAAATATTAGTCCAACTAATACTTTTGATTAATGTGACGAGTAAAATAGATGAGCGCGTTTAGCGAGTATTCGAACGAATGTTGCAAATTCAATACTTGCCTCCCACTATTTTTCGTCGAGCCTCTAACCCTCTGTCGAGTACTCGGGAAACCGTGTTTCCTAGTGGGCTAGGATCCCGTTAAATATCACACAATATTGACTTTGGCCAACAAATTGTATGATAATTAACTAGGTAGATCTCGAAGATCAATTGGATATCATCCAACTCCTAGATCCAGTAGGTGGACATCCAAGTCCCAAACATATATCTATATATGCCTATACGAATGTATACCCTAACCTTTTTCCTCTGAATCAACTAGGCCTTGGCTTTGGCACAACAAACCTAGTGATCCCAGTCAAGCGCGGACCCATTGACATGGAAGCTTCGTAATCAATGTCAATGGACAAGAAGTGGTCTTGACTTTGGCCAACAAACCACAACTTGGACACGACACACGATATGGAACAAAGCCTCGTGATTAAAAAAACACATCTTCGACGGACAAGGGCTTGACTTTGGCCAACAACCCCTGCCAATCTCGGATCTTGAGTAAGAATCACTCAATGGAAGGAAAATAAACGCTTGATATTTAACGAGGGTTTTTTTCGTGCAAATTGGCTACCAATTTAATTATCTTTGTTAAGGTCCCATCATCATACACCCTTAAACATGCATTCTAAATACATATAAAAGCGAGTATGAAAATAAATAATAATGATATGCGGATGGATACTTAACACATTGATCCTAGATCAAATCTCTCCCTTTCTCAGTCAAGCTAGCACTAGTATTACTTCTACCCGTTACACTACACTTCTAAAGAAACCTCATTTACATTGAGGGGAATAGGTGAGAAGAGAATACAAAGAGAATGAAGTGGATAAGGCTGTACACGCAGGTCCAATTTAATAAATCGAATTTATTACAACAATTTCTAAAATTGCCCACCCATCTAATATCCATCCGATATACATTATTCATTCAACACAACCACGTATTCACACACATAAGCATGCTATCAATCAATCTAATCAAATTAATTAATCTGATAATTAAGTGATCATCCAATGTTCAAACAACGATTTGATTTTGTTCGAGTCAACTCGTTTTTGAGAATAAGTACTCAAAGTACGAATTCTTGAATTAAATTAAACTACATCATTAAATCAAATTTAACATGTACTTAATACTAATTCAACTATTCAATTCCAAATTAAACATTACACTTTATTTAATAAACCTTTTACGATTTAAATTCCAAATTTAATCATAACGCGTCTCAAAGACCGATTAACGTCCAACGTCAATTCAATTAGAGTCCAATGGGCTTTTAATTGATTTCTTAAGGCGTGGACTTTTGGTCAACTCGGGTCAAACCGATAACCAAAGTCCAATCCGGGATTTACCCCATAAGCCCATAAATCAATCTTGGCCATTAGGCCCAATTGAACTTTAAAGGTTCATTAGTCGCATTTGGGCTTTATGGTTAAGGTTTTGGGCCCAATTGGATCAATCCATTTGGCCTAAACCCCACTTGATAAAATCAAGCCCAATAGGCCCTAATACAACATTAGAAGCCCAAATCCAATTTAAGCCTAAATAATTAAATTTCATGAATCCAATTCCGCAATTTAATTACTTAAAGTGCATTACATGATAATCAACTAAATCAACATTTCCAAAACACTAAATTAGTCCAATTAATCATACTCAATTCATTATTATATGTCCAACACACAAATTGAAAAATCAAACCCATTTACATGCTTCAAAGCTCTCGGCCAAGGAGGGATTTTGTGTCCGATTTGGTTTCAATCCAATCGAACCCACAATCGACATTAAATCAACATCCTAAATGATTTCATACACATCCAATGTCATAAAATCAAAAATACCAAGACATTAGGGCATAATTACATTCGGCCAAGGTGATCAATTTGGGGATTTTATGTTCAATTCAAAATCCAATCAAATTAGTTTCAAATTAACATTATCCTAAATGATTCCAACTCATCAAATGAATCAAAAAACAAAATTCCAAGAATTCCAAAATGATCCACACATTCGACCAAGTAACAAAATGGGGGAAAATTATTCCAAATCAATTTTCAACAAATTGGTCCAACCAAAATGAATTTAGACATGTTATAAGCATACTCAAACAATCAATTTATTCAAATCATGCTCAACACACATTTACCTAAATTTTAAGCCCTACATTTTTCATGCTTGAACCTAGGCTCTTGATGCCATTATTGGTATTAATCTAGGTCCCAAGATCAAACAAGCAATGAAATTAATGCGTGAATACATCAACGGAGATAGCGGAATACTCACATCGATCGGTTGAGTCGATTTGAAGACGAACAAAGCCAAAATGCTCACTGCTTCATGCGTGAACTGCAGCAGTCCACTGCCCACTGTCTTCTGTTTTTGAGCTGCGAAACGGAGCTCTAAGCCTCGTCGACGGATCCCGGCTCATGGGCGAACCTCCCTACCACCTTCGCAAGACTCGTAAGTGTGCTAGCACTTGGATTTCCACCATGAAAATCCACTCTTGCTTCCCTTATTCACGCAATTTATGGCTCCAAACCAGTGAGCTTTTTAAGCTTGGGCGTGAATATTATGAGAGAAATGAGAGAGATGAAATTTGTGTTAAGTTGTTAATGAAATGCATTTCAAATATATCTTATATACTTGTGTGAAATTCACTTTAATTTCACTTGCATTTGCTTTAATTTGAATTTCAAAAGTCAAAAAAGGTAAACACTATGCACATCAATTACACATCTTGTCCATCGCTATTCATATCACCTTATTAAAGTGACATGTTGTCAAGTCATATCACTCTAAGTGACAAGTGATTTGACGCTTGATGCGACTGATTGATTTGACGCTTGATGCGACTTGCGATGCCGCACTCGAATTCGAAATACGAATGCGCTCGCAATCACACTCGGGCTCGGGTTCGCTAATTTCGAATTAACGATTTTTCCGTCGCGTCGTAATTAAATGATTACGCCTAGCGAATTCACTATTCACGTCGCTAACGAATTAATTCTAAATTAATTCGTTCGCCCGAATTAAAATCTAATTTTAATTCCGCGTCGAAATCTAATTTCGTTTAATATATCGAATATATTAATTTACCGATTAATTCCAAATTAATCGTTATCTCTCTCTAGACGATATTTTATCCTAGATAAAATATCTTCATAATTAATCCTAGATTAATTTTCTCTCTCTTCTATATAATCCCAGATTATTCAAGAGTGCGAGTTGTGCGTCATCGGTGGATTATCGGGAAGCGACCCATGAGATCCCCGGATAAGTTGGCAGTAAATACGGTCGTCGGAGTATCCGAATCACGTACGTACCAAGTACTACGTTCTACCGATTTACGAGACAAGGTCGACTCCTAGCAAAGCACCAAGTCTTCCCAATTCTCCGGACATATCCATTTAAGAATATTAAGATCTGTTATCAAGCGTAGTATACGATTGTATTGTGCATATCGGCCCAGTATCGGATATTCACGTGCTAGGGCTGAGGCTGGATAAGTGTCTACCCCGTCCGAAGCACATATCGGATGCCTGGTAACATAGTCTCTATAATCGGATATTCATGACCTGGTCACAATATCCCGATTGGTTGCGCAACACTCAAGAGCACTAGTACCGTATCCTGCGTGACATCATCTCCAATATGACTGAAGTGATACTTCCGTCTTGACATCACACCCAATACACTACGACTCTCTGATAAACCCAGAAGTGGTGTACGCAGAACCGGTTAAAGCCCTGTACCACCAAGACCAAAGTCTATCGATTATCGTAAGTATTAGCGATGCAAGTCTCAGGTTAAGACTATACACACCTACCTTGATTTCGGCCTCCCATAGACACATAGTCATAATACCAATGGGATTCCGAGGGGTCTATCCAGAGCGAAGCTGTTTCCCGTACTATCGGTGAAACATGACCTCCTATCGCACTTGCATAAGTATCCAATACTTATATATATTAGAACTATGTCGTTGTGCCCTCACAACGCACACAAGTGCAATACTAGCCTATTCCGCATTATCGATGTCCAGTCTCGATAATACTCCGGCTAGGGATATTTAATGATTAATCCTTCGGGGACTGACACTGTCTCATATCATTCTCAGTCCAGGAACTAATCATAAGGACCTCTCTTCATTTATATATCTATGGTGATCTAATCACAAATGATGAGAGTGCAATTTCTTTGTCACATAGTTAATTTGCTACAACAACACAATGATCTGTGCAAATAGTGACGCTATGGGTCATTTTGTCCAACACAGCGTCGCCCAGGTTCTGTTGTCTACAGTCTGGCGACTCCACTGGGGATTAGAGAATCGGCCTCGAAATCATGTCTTGTGATGTGTATAATTTGTGCTTTAATTAATCGTTTCTATAGTGAGTTGAAAGGGGTGTAATCAAAGGCATTGTTAAGGCTAGGTAATGGTTTGATGTCTTCCTTCACTCACTACCTTTTTATAAGGAAAAGCTGTGAAGACACCGAGACAATCATTACTTGTAGCTCGTTGTGACAGACTAGTTTGGAAGACTCGTTGTTTATTCCTGACACTAAGCGATAAGAGCCTAAGAGGCTTGGGTACTTAAGAGAGCCTCGCTCCACCCTCCCTCTGGGAATCTACAATGAGAAATCCATTCGAAAGTTAGTCACACACCGTAACTCGTTGGCACATACCATAAGGTATAAAAAAGGTGCACTCACTTGGTCGCTTGAACCCTTGAGTGGGGAGTCCTAGTTGTGGGTAATCCTTCGTCAAACGAGAGCCTTTGTCCACACTCCCGTAAACCCACATGTGAACCATAGTTGTATGACCTATTGGGGCCACCCTTTATGCTTTTGATATCCCCATGCATATTATGTCTCATACATCCCATGCATCTCATGCTTACATGCATCATGTTAACCCTCATGTCTTAAAAGCCATCATAGATATCCGTTGGGTTAGGAAAAATAAGACTTGTCAAAGAAGAGTTTAACAAACATTGACATCGGGAAAAAGGAAGCTGAGAAACAGAAAACCTTACGGCAAGAATAGAAAGACCATGGTGGGCCCAAAGAAAAAAAAAGAAAAAGAAAAAGAAAAAATAATTGTTTGTTTTTAGTCCTTGATAGTTAGACATAAGTCCAATGATGAAATCGTTTGCTCTAGGATGAAATCTTAGAAACGATAAACCCTTGATGTGCTTTTATCTGATACTTTGAGTGATTGATCTATGTTAGACTCGTAAGGGCTTCACTATAGGTTCTTAGCGGTGAAAACCTGAGTAGTTGGCAAGGTGACTAGTTGAAGAAATTGTAGATCGGTGAATGACCGTTTTCTTAGATGTCTATCTTGATTTGCTTATGTTATGATGTGTGGTATGGTTGAAAATGAAAGAAAAGTCTCTAAAGAAAAGAATTGAACCGCCTATAACCGATAAGCGTGAAGCTACCCATGGGCGAGTATTAGGACCACCATGAGGAGAAATGCTACCTTAAAGGGTAGGTGTGGTGAAAAAAAAAAGAGAGAGAAAAAAAAAGAGAGAGAAAAAAAAAGAGAGAGAAAAAGAAAAGAAAAAAGAAGTTCAAAATGAAAAGAAAAAAAAAGAAAAAGAAAAAGAAAAAATAATTGTTTGTTTTTAGTCCTTGATAGTTAGACATAAGTCCAATGATGAAATCGTTTGCTCTAGGATGAAATCTTAGAAACGATAAACCCTTGATGTGCTTTTATCTGATACTTTGAGTGATTGATCTATGTTAGACTCGTAAGGGCTTCACTATAGGTTCTTAGCGGTGAAAACCTGAGTAGTTGGCAAGGTGACTAGTTGAAGAAATTGTAGATCGGTGAATGACCGTTTTCTTAGATGTCTATCTTGATTTGCTTATGTTATGATGTGTGGTATGGTTGAAAATGAAAGAAAAGTCTCTAAAGAAAAGAATTGAACCGCCTATAACCGATAAGCGTGAAGCTACCCATGGGCGAGTATTAGGACCACCATGAGGAGAAATGCTACCTTAAAGGGTAGGTGTGGTGAAAAAAAAAAGAGAGAGAAAAAAAAAGAGAGAGAAAAAGAAAAGAAAAGAAAAAAGAAGTTCAAAATGAAAAGAAAATAAAAAGAAGAAGAAAGAGACAAAAGAGAAAGAAAACCATACCACATTGAGCATGGAAAAGCAACTGCATGCATAATTAAGACATCTAGGTTGGTTTGACCCATCGATCCCAATTTTTTAAACGAAATCATTGAGTTGGCTTGCTTAAGGATCAAGCTGTGAAAGAACCTTTGCACACACACACTTTGAGTCTGACATAGATCATTTATTCAAAAACTCAGATTTGAGTTGCATTGAGTGTTTTGAATGTCTCTGGTTTCATTAATGAGCATTCTTTGAGGACAATGATATGTATAACTAATGGGACTGTTTCGTAGAATGTGATATAGCATGATGATATGGAAGGCCCCACCATATGGTTCATCTTGACCAAATACAAACAGCGGAGAGCAGAAAGCTAAACCAAGACTGGGGGTGACTAGTCTACCACACCGTGAATCAAGGACATAACAAGATATTGAGTCATGAGACCAGAGAGAAGACTGAGCAGTCACCTGGAGAACTGGTGGAAGACCTAACCCAACAGAATAGGAAATTCATGCATGCATGCATACACGTAACGTATTTTTGCATTCTTTTTTGTGTTTGTTTTGTTTTGTATTCACAGGTCTCAAAGAACAAAAAGGAGAAAGCGGCAAAGACAAGCCAACCAGAATCAGCAACACATCAGTATCAGTTTTGGGGATGAATCCCAAGGTTGAGGCCCATATCAGTTTCAGTTTGGAGATGAGTCCCGGGGTCGAGGCCCACATCAGCAGAGTTTTGGAATGAATCCCAGGGTGAGGCCCACATCAGTAGAATCCGGGAATGAATCCCAAGGTCGAGGCCCACATTGTCAGCAGCATCGGGAATGAATCTTAGGGTCGAGGCCCACGTTGTCAGAATTTGGAATGAACCTAGGGAATGAATCCGAGGGCCGAGGCCCACGTCGTCAAAATTTGGAAAGAACCCGAGAATGAATCCTAGGGCCGAGGCCCACGCTGTCAGAGTTTTGGAATGAATCCATGAATAAATCATAAGGAAAGGCCCAAATTATTATCAGCATCAATTTTCCAGGTATAGCACTCTGGGGGCGAGGCCCACATTATTATCAGTATCAGTCTTGTCGGGTATGGCATTCTGGGGGCGAGGCCCACATTACATCAGTATCAGCATTGCCGGGTATGGAATTCTGGGGGCGAGGCCCACATTACATCAGATTAGTTTAGTCCGGGAATGAGCACGTCGGGAATGGCACGTCGAGAATGGCACTCCGGGAATGGAGATCGGTTCGGGAATGGACCACAATGGTGACAGTTCGGGAATGGACTTCATCACATCACATCACAACAGCACTCCGGGAATGGAGATCGGTTCGGGAATGGACCACAACGGTGACAGTTCGGGAATGGACTTCATCACATCATATCACAACAACACTCCGAGAATGGAGATCGGTTCGGGAATGGACCACAACGGTGACAGTTCGGGAATGGACTTCATCACACTACATCACAGCTACACTCCAAGAATGGAGATCGGTTCGGAAATGACCATCATCATATCAGCGACACCCTAGGTACGGGGTTAGCACTCAGACATTTTGTGGCTCTCTAGGTACGGAGACGTCACTGCGACACCCTAGGTACGGGGTTAGCATTCAGACCACAGCGACGCCCTAGGTACGGGGTTAGCACGCCAGGTACGGCATTAGAGTATGTGGACTACTGTGGACTACCGAGGAGTATGTGGACTACTGTGGACTACCGAAGAGTATATGGACTATGTGGACTATCGTGGACTACCGTGGAGTATGTGGACTATGTGGACTACCGTGGACTACCGAGGATTATGTGGACTATATGGACTACTGTGGACTACCGAGGAGTATGTGGACGATGTGGACTACCGTGGACTACCGAGGAGTTTGTGGACTATGTGGACTACCGTGGACTACCGAGGAGTATGTGGACTATGTGGACTACCGTGGACTACCGAGGAGTGTGTGGACTAGCGTAGAGTATGTGGACTATGTGGACTACCGTGGAGTATGTGGACTATGTGGACTACCGTGGACTACTGAGGAATATGTGGACTATGTGGACTACCGTGGAGTATGTGGACTATGTGGACTACCGTAGAGTATGTGGACTATGTGGACTACCGTGGAGTATGTGGACTACCGAGGAATACCGAGGAATATGTGGACTATGTGGACTACCGTGGACTACCGTGGAGTATGTGGACTATGTGGACTACCATGGACTACCGTGGAGTATGTGGACTATGTGGATTATCGAGGAATATGTGGACTACCGTGGACTACCGCGACACCCTAGGTATGGGGTTTAGCACGCCAAGTTTGGCATTGTGGACTACCGCGACACCCTAGGTATGGGGTTTAACACTATCAACTCAGCACAGAAGGCATACCAGGTGGCAGCTGGCGAGCCAGGTAAGTGAAAATGCATTGCATGTACTTTGATAGGATTGTCATCGTCACACACTGCACAAGTCCCATCAAAGTGGGGGCGACTATAGGCATTGCATTTTTACACATTAGCCCAATGATGAGTCTCGTATGGAGGCAACTACCTCTTTAGTAATGAAAGTCGCGGGAAACAGACGTTGGAAGGGTAAAGTTGGAAAATGGAATTTTTGTTGGATTTAACCTCGTTGTTTGGCTCCGGTTGTTTGTTGGACTTCCGTTTCAAAGCTTACCTAAGGCCCAAAACCCGAACCAAACCCAAAATACCCAAGTCAAACCAAGCCCATGCCCAAGGATGGGGATTCACGCCCATAGTGCCTTTATTTAGGTATATGCACATTTATCACATGTTTAAATCAAATAAAATCCTTACCTAAATAAAAGAAATCAAATCAAATCCCTACCAAATCAAATCCAATCACAAATCCAAATTAGGAGATCCATTCCTTGTTAGACACCAATTAGGAGATTCTTTCCTATTCAAATTAGGAAAGTCTTCTCTCTTTTCCTATAAAAAGAGGCCTTCACCCCCCATTCAAAACCTAGCACATATCCTTCTCTCAAGCACGTCCAAGCACTTTGTGAAGCCTCCTTTGCACGCCCAAAGCCCTTCCAATAGCCTCCATTGCCGCAACACCAACCCAACAAACCCTCCAATTGCCGCATCTTCTCTTCTTCACCAACACCACTAACGCCCAAGCCTTTTTCACAACCCTCCATTGCCGAGTTCCAGCCACCATTCACAGCCCTAAAACACCTTAAAATAAGCCTCAAACACAGCCCCAAAGTCGCACAAAAGACCCCCCATTCACAGCTCCAATTCAGCGCCCAAAACAGTCCCGAAACACCCCTCACTGCACCTTGAACTGAACAGTTTCGTCCCCTGTTCTGGTCAGTATTTGTTGCGACTTTAGCCCCCAAAACAGTCCTAAAATCATCTAGAAACCATCCTAAAAACCTCCAAAAAGTTTCCCTAACAAATCCTTACAAACGCACCTCCCTAAGCCACCAAAATCATCCAAAACAGTCCACAAAATCACCAAAACAGTGACAAAAACGCAGCGACCAAACGGCAGTGAAACGGACTTAAAACAGCAGCCCAAGCATCAAAACAACAAGGAAAAACAGTGAGCAAACAAATCGGGAAAGCATCGGATCGATCTCCCTTCCAACGGACGTGTAACGCCCTTTCTTAGACGACTAAAGAGGTTAGACCTGAGGGCACCTTGTACTTATCTTCTTTCGTTATATTTTATTTATTTTGAAATATTATTGCATGAGAGTCGTTTGAGGCATGATGTGATTGTTGGATGAGCGGGATATGTGTTCCCTTTTGTGGTATATCGGATGGAAACCCGGACGTAAATTCCATAGCCGATTCCGAATGGACGGTAGTATGGTCTGTACTCGGGATATAATGCCACGTACCACTTAAGATACACGTATCTCGTCTCATCCCAACTTGTATTTGAGCATGTTATAGTCTTTAGGTTATTTGTTTATTATTTAAAGCATGGTTTAATTTAGTTTGTTATTTATTTGTTAAAGCATGTTTAGGTTGATCATTATGCATGTTCTTAGTTTATGATGTGTTTGGGTAATGATTTATACATGTTGATTTAATGGTTCAATATGCTTGTTGTGTTACATTGCGTGGAATTATTTGGATGAAAGCATGTTAGATCTAAGTACCCTTGAGCATGAATGTTGAATAGATTCGGTTAGTTTATTGCACAAATTATATCATCACAAGTGACATAAGTAAGGGACCATTCCGAACCCAACGGTTTGAGGTCTTCCCTTGCGAGGGGTGAGTGCGGCCTTACATCTTTGTCCCGGTTCACACCGGGTGGCGACTCCATGTTATTTCGTACTTCCCAACTAGGCCGCGAGCCTGGAATAGTGTCGTCAAGTTCTGTTGTCTACACTGACGACATTAAACTTAGCGCTCGCAAGGAGGCAACTCATGTAATTTGTGTATATATTGTGATTTGGTTTGATTTTATTTTGTGTATTTAGTTTTTACAAGTTAAGTCATTTCAGGATGGAAGAATTTCTCGCAAATCTTCACAAGCAATTTCCTTCTCTCCCTAAAAAATCTCTGATGAAAGTTTACAAAGCTCGCTTGGAACGGATGAGACTACTGATGATCAAAGGTATTCCTACTGATATTCGTTGGATAATCGAAGCATGGGTCCGATTAGCAGGTGAGTATTCTGAGTCTTGTAATTCTTATTTACCTGGTTTTGGAAGAAGCTCCTATGCAAAGAAACGCAGAGCTAAGAAAATGATTGTTTGTTACAAATGTGCATATTAGAATTGCAACACTCGTTTTCGTTCTTTAGGAATGGTGTCTGATAATCATGAAGACAAAATTAAATTCATTAGGTATGGCTTGAGTAAGGAGTCTTTAGATGATATATCTTCGACTCTTGAGACGCATTCAAGTGGATATGTTCATATAGCCATTCGCAAATTACATATACAATTCCAAAAGGAAAGACAACAGTTAAGACTCGGGACTCTGACTTAAAAAGTTCCTGTTTGCTGATGAGTGGTAAATCTATCACTATTTCCCACTCATTTAACCTAATATTTTGTATAGTTTCTTGAGTTTTGTGAATATTTTGATGTGTTTTATGTTATTTTGTAGATAAATAAAGTTTTAGGACATTCTGGAGGTGATTTCGAGCAAAACATTGAAAATTGGACAAAAGAGCATTTTGGTAATTTTCAGCGTCACGACGCCTAACGTACGCCGCACTATGCTAATGTGCGTTGGGTCAGTGTATCAGAATCAGAGAAGTTTGACTTTGCCAAAGTACGCCGTGCCACGTGTCACCATCATATCCGATCTGCTAACGTGCGCTATGACACATGTCATCAATCCAACGGTGCCGACAATCTCCATCGCCACGTGTCACTCCACGTCACCGCCATGTCATCTTCCACTTCAATAGTTGACCAAGTCAAAGTTACACGTCATCGTCGCGTCATCACCAACCAATCACAACGTGCCACCTGTCGCAATCTTATGGTGCCGACACTCCCTTTCGCTAGGTGTCGCCACGTCAGCGCCACTTTAGCATAATTATTGAATCAAATTATCCGAATTACCACGTCAGCAGATAAGAATCTGAACCGGCCAATCACGTGTTGACACGTCACCGCGTCGCAACACAGGAACAAACTTGGAGTCGCGACGCTGGGATCTTACCGAGGCCTATAAATTGAGCTCGAGATTTCAGTTTCAAATGTACCATTCTCTCTAAATTCTCTGATGTAAATAGGGAGTTATCTTCTTAGTTTCTTTAAATTTCAATTTTTTAATTAATTTTAATTACTTTCTGTAATAGTAATAGTATTTCTACTTTTTTGTAATAGTAATACTAATTTATTTTTATTTTTACTTTTACAGTTTTACTATTCAACCATGAGGAGGTAACTTCTCCCTGCTAGGGTGAAAGGTAATTCTTTTACTACTGCTATTTAGATTAATCTCCCTTAAATATAATATATAAACTATTTAAAACCTGACTTAATGAGGATACCGCCATATTGGTCGGTTGGCTATTCAATTTAATATGGTTAAACCTTACTAAGTAAGGATACCGCCAGATTTTTCGGTTGGTAATTAAATTTTCTTACCGCCTATATGGCAGGTTTATTTTGGTTACGCCTATATTGCTGGATTATGGACAAATATTGTTACCGCCTTAATGACTGGTTGGACTTAATTTGACTTAATCAGGTTACCGCCTATATGGCTGGTTGGTAAAATTATCACAAGTTAATATATTATATTAAAGGAGATATCTAAATCGTAAATAGTAGAAGTTAATTCCTTTTACCTTAGCATTTTATTTTATTGCAATTTATTTTTCAACATTTATTTTACCGCATTTACTTTATGTCTTTTAAGTTTTTACCAGCCCTAACTATGTGTCGTAACTAAGTTAGTTATTTAGGGTTGTGATGAAATCCAATATCACCGGTTTATAAGGGGTTAGATTATAGTTTGGGTAATATAAAGATTTATTTATTGAGTCTTAATCTTAATGCTTTTTAATTAACTGACCATTAATAAAATTGATTAGGTAAACTTAAAATGAACTTGGAAAAAGGGATTTTAGGTTTAAGACCTTAGACTCAATAGCCCACGATCTTCCTTGAGGATATATAACCCTTTAATAGATTTCCTTACAGGATAGGAATATACCTGTCGGGCGGGGGTAGCCATATTGGAACTTAATCTTAATGAATCCAGGTAATTTGGTTGACATAGACATATGGTTCAATTGGGTTATACTGGGTATTTATAATTGACCATCGGAAGAGGCTTTTACATAATTTAGTGTTCCAGGTTAATAAATAAATATATTACCCAACTTTAAGATAACCACTTCATCTTTAAAATAATATTTGAAGAAATCACAACCCTAGATAGTTTTATAAATTTGAATTTTTCTCAACCTACTTTTACGCAATTTTATTTACTTGTTTTTTTTAAATTTATAATCATCGCCATTTGAAATCAATTAAACAACCTGTTAGATACTAGTAATCACTTGACCTCATAAAATTAATAGATTAGGTATTAAGTCCTCGTGGGATCGATACTTTTTTATACTACTTGAAAGATACGTGCGCTTGCGTTATACGGGTGTGTAAGCACCGGTCAAGTTTTTGGCGCCGTTGTCGGGGACTTATTTATCTTTCATCATTAGTTTTGAGGTTCTCAGATCCTTTATGAGACGAACTAGAAGCTTTGAGCTCCGACCGCTTGACCCAGAGATTGAAAGAACCATCAGATAGTTGAGAAGAGAAAGGAGAGAAGGCCAATAAGCTATTGTTAACATGGAACCTGAACCTTTCGAGATTGCACCACCAATTCCCATTCGAGACAGAACCATTCTGGTGGTTGACAGACTCATTTCATGTATTGTACTTCCTCCCTTACCAGTAAATGCGGGTGACATCAAAACATGCATTCAGATGATTCAGCAGTCAATTCAGTTTGGGGAGAATGCAATTGAAGATCCTAATGCCCACATCAGCAACTTCCTGGAAGTTTGCGGCACTTTCAATTGCAACCGAGAAGCTGAAGAAGCAATGAGACTACTTGTTTTCCCATACTCCTTAAAGGACAGAGCTAAAGCTTGGCTACATTCACTACTAGCAGGTTCCATCACAACTTGGAACACTTTAGCCACCAAATTTCTTACAAAGTACTTTCCACCAGCCAGAACTGGAAAGCTAAGGAATGAAATCACATCCTTTGTGCAACAAGACTCGGAAACTCTCTACGAATTTTGGGAAATGTACAAAGATTTGCTCCGGAAATGTCCTCACCAGGCTTGATCTTCTCTTTTTTCCATCAAAGCTCCTTCAGCGGCAGTATCAATTGTGGTTCTCATTATTCCAGACATTCTATAATGGACTTTCTGGAATAATGAGAACCATAATTGATACTGCCACTGAAGGAGCTTTGATGGCAAAAAGAGAAGATCAAGCATGTGACCTAATCTACGAAATGGCCAACAATAATTCTTTGTGGCTAACAGAAAGGAGCATGATCCACAGAATTGCAGGAATTTATGAATTTGGTGCCAATACAGCAGTCAGTGCCAAGCTGGATCAGATATGTAAATTCATGGAGACTCTTACCACTAGATCCACAAGTTCACCATATGAAGGAGCACCAGAACTAAACCAACTTGAAGAGACGGTGAATTATGTCAACAATTTCAACAGGCAGGGGAATAATCCATATTCAAACACCTACAACCCGGGGTGGAGGAATCATTCTAATTTTTCATGGAGCAACAATTCAGGGCTAAAGAATAACCCACCACCTGGATTCCAACGGCAGAACTATCCACCACCAGGATTTTAACAACAGAACAAAGGCCAAGAGTAGACAAATGAACAAGGAATAGCAGAAGTGTTGGCTTAGTTAAAAAAGTACGATGCTATGTTTCAGAGCCAATCTACATCTATCAAAGCACTGGAGAATCAAATTGGACAATTGGCCAATGCTCAGAGTTACAGACCACTAGGTAATCTTCCCAGCAACACAGAACCAAATCCAAGGAACCGAGGAAATGAGCAATGTCAAGCCATAATCTTGAAAAGCGGTACTGAAATCAACAAAAATGTTGGAATCAAGATATCCAAAGAAGAAGTTCCAAAAGAAGCAGATCAACAGATGGAGGAAAAATAAGCAAAGGAAAAAGAAAAAGAACAGATCACTCCACCTCAACCTTTCCTCAGTATCTTCAGAAAAACAAACTGGACAAGCAGTTTTCTCGATTCTTAGAGGTGTTCAAAAAGCTGCATATCAACATCCCATTCGCAGAAGCCTTGGAAGAAATGCCCAGCTATGTTAAATTCATGAAAGATATTCTTTCACGAAAATGGAGATTGGTAGACTACGAGACAGTAGCATTGACGGAAGAATGTAGTGCCATCATTCAGAGAAAACTTCATCCAAAGTTGAAAGATCCTGGCAGTTTCACAGTCCCATGCACCATTGGAGAACATTATATCGGTAAGGCTTTATGTGATTTAGGTGGTAGTGTTAACTTGATGCCTTTTTCTATTTACAGGAAACTGTAAATTGGAGAAGCAATGCTTACGTCAGTCTCTTTGCAACTTACTGATCGAACGCTCGTATTTCCAAGAGGAGTCGTTGAAGATGTGTTGGTCAAAGTTGACAAACTCATTCTCCCAGCTGATTTCATTATCCTTGACATGGAAGAAGACAAAGATGTGCCGATTTTCCTTGGGAGACCATTCTTAGTGACAGGTCGAACAGTGATTGATGTATAAAAAGAAGAACTAACCATGAAAGTTCAGGACCAAGAAGTTACCTTCAATGTCTTCAAAGCCTTGAAATTCCCAAGCAATGATAAGGAGGAAGAATGTTTCAGAATTGATGTTGTTGATAGTATCATTCATGATAATGATACAGTTTCCACGGACAAACTTGAAGCTTGCATCACCAACATGACTGATAGCGAGTTAGATGCTGAAATTATGAAATGTAGGAACTATCTTGAAGCCATTCCGATTCAAAGTGACACCACAAGTGGAAAGTCTGGAACTCCCAAAAAGATCGAATCAAACCCTCAATTGAAGAACCACTACAGCTGGAGCTGAAGTTACTTCCGAGTCATCTCAGGTATGCATTTCTTGGAAACTCTTCTGAATTACCTGTTATTATTTCCTCGTCACTAACATTGGAACATAAAGAAAAGTTACTAAGAGTGTTACGAGAGCATAAGAAAGCCATTGGCTGGACTATAGCAGTCATTCAAGGCATTAGTCCATCATTTTGCATGATCCTGATGAACGATGAGTACAAACCCACAGTGAAACATCAACGGAGACTCAATCCAATCATGAATGAGGTCGTGAAGAAAGAAATCATCAAATGGTTGGATGCTGGCATCATTTACCCCATATCAGATAGCACTTGAGGTGAGTCCTAAGCAGTGTGTGCCAAAGAAATGAGGAATTACTGTGGTTACCAATGAAAAAAATGAGTTAATTCCAATAAGAACGGTGACTGGGTGGAGAGTATGCATAGATTACCGAAATCTGAACAAAGCAACGAGAAAGGACCATTTTCCGCTGCCATTCATTGATCAGATGCTGGACAGATTGGCGGGACATGAGTACTATTATTTTCTGGACGAATATTCAGGTTACAATCAGATTGCCATTGCCCTAGAAGATCAGGAGAAAACCACCTTTACATGTCCATATGGTACTTTTGCTTTCTGCATGATGTCATTTGGATTATGTAATGCCCTTGCCACTTTTCAGCGTTGCATGATGGCCATCTTCTCTGACATGCTAAAGCAGAGTATGGAGGTTTTCATGGATGAATTTTCTGTGTTTGGAGATTCTTTTGATCATTGTTTGCAAAATCTGGAACAGGTGTTACAAAGGTGCGAAGATACGAATCTGGTACTCAACTAGGAGAAATGTCACTTTATGGTACAGGAAGGCATTGTTCTTGGACACCGGATCTCACAAAAGGGAATCGAGGTAGACAAAGCAAAGATCGAGACAATTTAAAAACTACCTCCACCAACATCAGTAAAAGGTATTCGGAGTTTTCTTTGACATGCAAGTTTTTACAGGAGATTTATCAAAGACTTTTCCAAACTTGCAAAACCACTTTGCAATCTTCTGGAGAAGGATGTGCCTTTCAACTTAACCAAAGAATGCCATGAAGCTTTTGAGATCCTAAGATAGAAGCTGGTCTCTGCCCCAATCATTGTAGCACCAGACTGGACCCTTCCATTTGAAGTGATGTGCGATGCTAGTGATTTTGCTGTAGGTGCAGTTTTAGGAAAACGCAAGGCAAAGATTTTTCACACCATTTACTACTCCAACAGAACCTTGAATGAAGCTCAACTTAACCATACAACCACTGAAAAGGAGTTGCTCGCAGTTGTGTTTGCTTTTGACAAATTCCGCTCTTATCTGCTTGGTCCCAAAGTGGTGGTCTATACAGATCATTCTGTAATCAAATATCTGATCGCGAAGATAAATGAAAAACCCAGATTGATCCGTTGGATACTTCTTCTGCAAGAATTTGACGTGGAGATCAGAGACAGAAAAGGGACAGAAAACCAAGTGGCAGATCATATATCGAGGCTCGAGAATAGAGAAACAACTGGCAAAGAATTGTCAATCAAAGAAAATTTTCCAGATGAATAGTTGTTTGCCATGAAACAGCAGGAAGTCCCTTGGTATACTGACTATGTCAACTACATAGTGTCAGGAAAATAGCTGTTGGAATAGACAACTCAGCAAAGGAAGAAATTCTTCAAAGAAGTCAAGCATTATGTTTGGGAAGAGCTGTACCTGTTCAAACGATGTGCTGATCAACTACTGAGACGATGTGTTCAACAGGAGGATGTCAACATTGTTCTGCAGCACTAACATTCATCACCATATGACGGACACTTCAGCGGGAATAAAACTACAGCCAAAGTCCTACATTCAGGTTTATTCTGGCCCACTCTTTTTAAAGATGCTTATCTTTTTTCTCTTCAATGTGACAGGTACCAGAGAATGGGGAATATTTCGAGGAGAAATGAAGGACCGTTGCAAAATATTTCAGGAAGTGGAGATATTCGATGTGTGGGGAATTGATTTCATGGGACCCTCTGTTCCATAATTCGGAAACATGTACATCTTGGTTGTTGTAGACTACGTCTCCAAATGGGTTGAAGCAATTGCACTACCATCCAATGATTCAAAAGTGGTGATCAAATTCCTTAAAAAGAACATTTTCACTCGGTTCGGATCACCTCGGGCAATTATCAGTGATGGTGGCACACATTTCTATAACAGATACTTTGATGCACTCTTATCCAAATATGGAATTACTCACAAGGTTGCCACTGCTTATCATCCACAGTCAAATGGACAGGTTGAATTTTCAAACAGGGAAATCAAAAGAATCTTGGAGAGAACCATTGGATCAACAAGGAGGGACTGGTCTACAAAACTGGATGATGTATTATGGGCCTACCGAACAGCTTACAAGACACCCATTAATATGTCCCCATATCAATTGGTGTTTGGGAAAGCATGCCATCTACCAGTTGAGCTTGAACACAAGGCGTATTGGGCATTAAAGAAGTTGAATCTTGATCCACAAGCTGCAGGAGAGAAAAGATTCCACCAACTCAATGAATTGGAGGAATTTCGCCTACAGGCTTATGAGAATGCCAAATTGTACAAAGAAAAGCCCAAGAAATGGCATGACCAAAAAATAGTGCACAGACAGTTAGAACCAATGCAGCAGGTGTTGTTGTACAATTCAAGGTTGAAACTTTTCCCTGGAAAGTTGAAATCAAGGTGGTCGGGTCCATTTGTGTTCACTCAGGTATTACCATATGGAGCTGTTGAGTTACTGGATCCCAGCACCAACAACACATTCAAGGTTAACAGTCAACGTGTCAAGCACTACTGGGGAGAACCATTTGAGCGACAAAAAGAAAGTGTCACACTTTCAGATCCAGCCTAACGTTCGAGAAGTCACGTCTAGCTGACGACATTAAACTTAGCGCTAGCAGGGAGGCAACCCATGCAATTTGTGTATATATTGTGATTTGGTTTGATTTCATTTTGTGTGTTTAGTTTTCGCAGGTTAATTCTTTTCAGGATGGAAGAAGTTCTCGCAGATCTTCATAAGCAATTTCCTTCTCTCCCTCAAAAATCTCTGATGAAAGTTTACAAAGCTCGCTTGGAGAGGATGATACTACTGATGATCAAGGGTATTCCTACTGATATTCGATGGATAATCGAAGCACGGGTCCGATTAGCATGTGAGTATTCTGAGTCTTGTAATTCTTATTTACCTGGTTTTGAAAGAAGCACCTTGCAAAGAAATGTAGAGCTAAGCAAATGGGTGTTTGTTACAAATGTGCTCGTTGGAATTGCAACACTCGTTGTCATTCTTTAGGAATGGTGTCTGATAATCGCAAAGACAAAATTAAATTCATTAGGGTTGGCTTGAGTAAGGAGTCTTTAGATGATATATCTTCGACTCTTGAGACGCATTCCAGTGGATATGTTCATATAGCCATTCGCAAATTACATACACAATTCTAAAAGGAAAGACAACAGTTAAGTATCAGGAATCTTACTCAAAAAGACCTTTTTGCCAATTTATAAGAAAATTGGATGGGAAGCTTGTCCCTGACGCATAGACGTCAATCAAGCCGTTAAGTTTCTTGTACAAATTATATCTCTTTGTCTTTTCCTAATAATTATGATTTGTTTTGTTGTTTTCTTTTATTTTCTCCGACAGGATCCATACTTTTTTTACTATCATGATTTATTTTACCGTTGAACTAATAATTTTCATTTGGCAGGTACTAGTGCTATTATTTTACTCACCCTTTTCAGGTGTTATAAATTCAACTCATCATTGCACTTTTGAAGACATCCAGAGTAAAACATGGAAGCCACTTCAAGAAGACGAGTTGAAAACATCAGTGTGTTTTGCTGTACAAGTGTTGGTGTTAAACCACAATACGTTACAGCAGCACAGGAAATGGGTCGAGTTTTAGCTGCAAGAAATATGCATTTAGTATATGGTGAGGAAATCTTGGCCTTATGGGGATCGTTTCAAAGGCCGTACAGGAAGGAGGCAGTCAAGTCTTAGGAATCATTCCAAAACCCTTGGCGGAGGAAAATCTTATTGGACCGTCAAACAGAGAAGAATTAATTGTGCCAGGTATGTCTGAACGACTGGTAGAAATGATTAACCGTGATGACGCTTTTATTGCTTTTCCAGGTGGCTTGGGCACAATGGAGGATATTTTTACAGTGTTATCTTGGGCAAACTTGAACATACGCCAGAAATCGCTTGGATTGTACAACATTGAAGGATATTATGATTTTCTTTGTGTATTTCTTGATGATGCCCGGAGAAATGGGTTCATGACAAAACCTATGAAAGAACTCCTCTTTACTGCCATAACTGCTCCGGATCTAATTGACCAAATCTTAGCCTATGAACCAAAAATTGACCCTATCATTTCAAAGATAAATTGGTCCGAGAACGATCCTGGTAAGAGGCGTTGGATTAATTTGGATCTTAACCTTTAATTTTCCTGTAGATTTTCAGCTAATCAGGTACTATCTTCTAAACTCTTCTTCTACTATCTAAGACATTGGTGACAATGTCTCATTTAGGTTTGTGGGAGGGAATTAGTTGATTGGTATCTTGTTTTTAGTTGTGTTGTTTTTATTTTTAGCCTAAATTTGTTTCGAAAAATATAAAAAAATTGAAATTTTTTCCAAAATTATAAAAATAATTTACGTTTTTGTGTTTTTATTTTGATTAAAATGGTGAAATTAGTGAGAGATAGTTTTGTAAGGAGTTTCTACTCCTGATACGTATTTCAACCCATTTTTCGAAATAAGTTAATTTTTGTTTATTTCCTTTTGAATTATTTAATTTGTAAATTCTCCATAAAAATGACTAAAATGGATCTTCATATGCTCAATTGACAGGTATTATCAACATGCATAGTAACATACGGACATGAGCTGTAA
This sequence comes from Zanthoxylum bungeanum, assembly GCA_019454045.1. NCBI lineage: Eukaryota > Viridiplantae > Streptophyta > Magnoliopsida > Sapindales > Rutaceae > Zanthoxylum > Zanthoxylum bungeanum. The sequence continues at coordinate 98,366 of SKCR01051726.1, forward strand.
TTGAAAAGTTTGTAATATTCAGTGCTATAGTTTAATTGGAGGAAGCATCTCAAAAAAGTGATGGAGTAAAAAATAAAAAAAAAATGTCTGAGATCCGAGTTATTAAGTCTGTAAGGGTGTTTTAACACTTAGTGCCCTAAAACCAACTTGTTTGGGAGTCACTGGCCCAAAGCTCGCTACATGGATCAAAGACGTTGCAAAAAAAAAAAAATATATATATATATATATATATCTAAAGTCTGAGTAATTAAGTCTGTAGGGGTGTCTTAACACCTGGTGCCCTAAAGCCAACTGGTTTGGGAGCCACTGGGCCAAAGCTCGCTATATAGACGGAAGATATTGTATATAAATAAAAAATCAAAGAAAAAATCAAAGAAAAAATCAGAAAAATCAGATAATTTATTCCATTGCTGCAAAAAAGGTGTGAATTTCTGATAAACTTTAGGACAAAAATATTACTCTCTTATCAACTACACTTGTGACTATTGTGGGCAAAAATGAGTTGATTAATATTATGCTGGCTGTGTATATGGAGAATGTAAATATAATCGGAGAATTTACTTATTCGATAATTTAGAAAGAAACAACAAAACAACTAGTAACTTGGAGTAGAAGTTTTACCTGATTAGTCACAAACTTCTTTATTCTCTTTTCTCTTGTCTTTTTGCTTTTGTGTGCATTAGTTTCACTACCTTTTTACTTTTATAAACTTTTTGTGGGTATTATTGCTGTAAACCCTCACGAGACTACAACTCGTCCACTAAGGACACCTAGGGGGTTTAAAGGCTTGTTACATAAGCTAAATGCAACCGTGATCCCTACGAAAGTGGCTTAGATTTGTTTATGATATTTTGTGTTTTGCTCGAGGACTAGCAACATGTTAGGTTTGGGAGTGTGATGAGTGGTAAATCTATCACTATTTCCCACTCATTTAACCTAATATTTTGTATAGTTTCTTGATTTTTGTGAATATTTTGATGTGTTTTGTGTTATTTTGTAGATAAATAAATTTTCAGGACATTCTGGAGGTGATTTGGAGCAAAATAGTGAAAATTGGACAAAAAGGCATTTTGGTAATTTTCAGCGTCGCGACGTTCAACCCTTTGGCGTCGTGACGCCTAATGTGCGCCGCTATCTGCTAACGTCCACCCGTATCAAAATTAGAGAAGTTTGACTTTTCTAAAGTACATCGTGCCACGTGTCACTATCACAGCCGATCTGCTAACGTGTGCCGTGACAAGTGTCATCAATCCAACGGTGCCGAAAATCGCCATCGCCACATGCCACTCCACGTCACCGCCATGTCATCATCCACTTCAGTAGTTGACCAAGTCAAAGTGCCATGACATCGCCGTGTCATCAACAACCAATCACAACGTGCCACGTGTCGCAATCCTATGGTGCCGACACTCCCTTTAGCCATGTGTCGCCACGTCAGCGCCACGTCAGCATAATTATTGAATCAAATTATCCGAATTACCATGTCAGCAGATAAGAATCTGAAACGTCCAATCACGCATTGACACGTCATCGCGTTGCGCGCAGGAAAAAACTTGGAGTCGCGACATTGGGACCTTATCGACGCTTATAAATTGAGCTCGAGATTTCAGTTTCAAATGTACCATTCTCTCTGAATTCTCTGATGTAAATAGGGAGTTCTGTTCTTAGTTTCTTTATATTTCAGTTTTTTAATTAATTTTAATTACGTTCTGTAATAGTAATAGTATTTCTACTTTTTTGTAATAGTAATAGTAATTTATTTATATTTTTACTTTTACAGTTTTACTATTCAACCATGAGGAGGTAAATTCTCCCTGCTAGTGTGAAAGGTAATTCTTTTACTATTGCTATTTAGATTAATCTCCCTTAAATATAATATATAAACTATTTAAAACCTGACTTAATAAGGATACCGCCATATTGGTCGGTTGGTTATTCAATTTAATCTGGTTAAACCGGACTAAGTAAGTATACCGCCAGATTGGTCGGTTGGTAATTAAATTTTCTTACCGCCTATATGGCAGGTTTATTTTGGTTCCGCCTTTATGGCTGGATTATGGACAAATATTGTTCCCGCCTTAATGGATGGTTAGACTTAATTTGACTTAATCAGGTTACCGCCTATATGGCTAGTTGGACTTAATTTGCTTAATCAGGTTACGGCATTTACTTTTTAGCAATTTACCTTATGTCTTTTAAGATTTTACCAGTCCTAGATATGTGTCGTAACTAAGTTAGTTATCTAGGGTTGTGATGAAATCTAATATCACCAATTTATAAGGGGTTAGATTATAGTTTTGGTAATATAAAGATTTATTTATTGAGTCTTAATCTTAATGCATTTTAATTAATTGGCCATTAATAAAATTGATTAGGTAAACTTAAAATGAACTTGGAAAAGTGATTTTAGGTTTAAGACCTTAGACTCAATAGCCCACGATCTTCCTTGAGGATAAATAACCCTTTAATAGATTTCCTTACAGGATAGGAATATACCTATCGGGCGGGGGTAGCCATATTGGAACTTAATCTTAATGAATCCAGGTAATTTGGTTGACATAGACATATGGTTCAATTGGGTTATACTGGGTATTTGTAATTGACCATCGGAAGAGGCTTTTACATAATTTAGTGTTCCAGGTTAATAAATCAATATATTACCCAACTTTAAGATAACCACTTCATCTTTAAAATGATATTTGAAGAAATCACAACCCTAGATAGTTTTATAAATTTGAAATTTTCTCAACCTACTCTTACGCAATTTTATTTACTTGTTTTTTTTTTAAAAATTTAGAATCATCGCCATTTCAAATCAATTAAACAACCTGTTAGATACTAGTAATCACTTGACCTCATAAAATTAATAGATTAGGTATTAAGTCCTCGTGGGATCAATACTTTTCTATACTACTTGAACGATACGTGCGCTTGCGTTATACGCGTGTGTAAGCACCGATCATTTGCCATTTTATAAGAAAATTGTATGGGAAGCTTGTCCCTGGCACATAGACATAAATTCAGCCGTTAAGTTTCTTGTACATATTATATCTCTTTGTCTTTTCCTAATTGTGATTTGTTTTGTTGTTTTCTTTTATTTTCTCCGACAATATCCATACCTTTTTGACTATCACGATTTATTTTACTGTTGCACTAATACTTGTCATTTGGCAGTAACTAGTGCTATTATTTTACTCACCCTTTTCAGGTGTTATAAATTCAACTCATCATTGCACTTTTGAAGACATCCAGAGTAAAACATGGACGCCACTTCAAGAAAGACTAGTTGAAAACATCTGTGTGTTTTGCGGTACAAGTGTCGGTGTTAAACCACAATACGTAGCAACATCACAGGAAATGAGTCGAGTCTTAGCTGCAAAAAATATGCACTTAGTATATGGCGGAGGAAATCTTGGCCTTATGGGGATCGTTTCAAAGGTCGTACAGGAAGGAGGCAGTCAAGTCTTAGGAATCATTCCAAAACCCTTGGCAGAGGCAAATCTTATTGGACCATCAAATAGAGAAGAACTAATTATGCCAGGTATGTCTGAATGACTGGTAGAAATGATTAACCGTGCTGATGCTTTTATTGCTTTGTCAGGCGGCTTGGGTACATTTGGGGAAATTTTACAGTGTTATCTTGGGCAAACTTGAACATACACCAGAAACCGCTTGGATTGTACAACATTGAAGGATATTATGATTTTCTTTGTGTATTTTTTTATGATGGAGGGAGAAATGGGTTCGTGACAAAACCTATGAAAGAACTTCTCTTTACTGCCAAAATTGCTCCGGATCTAATTGACCAAATCTTAGCCTATGAACCACAAATTGACCCTATCATTTCAAAGATAAATTGGTCTGAGAATGATCGTGGTAAGAGGCGTCAGATTAATCTGGATCTTAACCTTTAATTTCCTATAGAATTTCAGCTAACCAGGTACTATCTTCTAAACTCTTCTTCTATTGTTTAAGACATTGGGGACAATGTCTCATTTAAGTTTGGGGGAAGGAATTAGTTGATTAGTATCTTATTTTTAGTTGTGTGTTGTTTTTATTTTAGTCCAATTTTTTTTCGAAAAATACAAAAAAAAATTGAACATTTTTCAAAAATTACAAAAATATTTTGCATTTTTTTTGTGTTTTTATTTTAACTAAAAAGGTGAAATTTGTAAGAGATAGCTGTGTAAGGAATTCCCACTCCTGATACGTATTTCAATCTATTTTCGAAAAAAGTTACTTTTTGTTTATTTCCTTTTAAATTATTTAATTTGTAAATTCTCCATAAAATTGACTAAAATGGATCTTCATATGCTCAGTTGGCAGGTATTATCAACATGCATGGTAATATACAGACATGAGCTATAATTGAAAAGATTGTAATATTCAGTGCTCTAGTTTAATTGGAGGAAGCATCTAAAAAAAAGTGATGGAGTAAAAAAAAAAAAAACACATCTAAGATCCGAGTTATTGAGTCTGTAACGGTGTTTTAACACCTAGTGCCCTAAAGCCAACTGGTTTGGGAGTCACTGGCCCAAAGCTCGCTACATGGATCAAGGATGTTGCAAAAAAAAAAAAAAATATATATATATATATATATATATATATATATCTGAAGTCTGAGTAATTAAGTCTGTAGGGGTGTCTTAACACCTGGTGCCCTAAAGCCAACTGGTTTCGGAGCCACCGACCCAACACTCGCTACATAGACGGAATGTATTATATATAAATAAAAAATTCAAAATTCGAAAATCAAAGAAAAAATTAGAAAAATCAGGAAAAAATTATTCCATTATTACAAAAAAAATGTGAATTCTGATAAAACTTTATGACAAAAATATTACTCTCTTATCAACTGCACTTGTGACTGTTCTGGGCAAAAATAAGTTGATTAATATTTTTTTGGCTGTGAATTTGGATAATGGTAAATATAATCGGAGAATTTACTTATTCAGTAGTTTAGAAAGAAACAAAACAACTAGTGACTTGGAGTAGAAGTTGCAGCTGAGGAGTCACTAACTTCTTTATTCTCTTTTCGCTTGTCTTTTTGCTTTTGTGTGCATTAGTTTTACGACCTTTTACTTTTGTAAAATGTTTGTGGCTATCATTGATGTAAACCCTCACGAGACTACAACTCGTCCACTAGGGACACCTAGGGGTTTAAAGGCTTTTTGCATACGCTAAATGCAACTGTGATCCCTGCAAAAGTGGCTTAGTTAAATTTTATTATGTTATTTTATTTTGTGTTTTGCTCGAGGACTAGCAAAATGTTAGGTTTGGGGGTGTGATGAGTGGTAAATGTATCACTATTTCCCACTCATTTAACCTAATAATTTATATAGTTCGAGTTTTATAAATATTTTGATGTGTTTTGTGTTATTTTGTAGATAAATAAAGTTTCAGGATATTCTATAGGTGATTTGGAGTCAAAACAGTGAAAATTGGAAAAAAAATGGCATTTAGGTCATTTGGCGCGTCGCGACGCCTAACGTGCGCCGCTTCATGCTAACGTGCTTCAGGTACACGTGTCAGAATTTGAGAAGTTTGACTTTGCTAACGTGCGCTGTGCCATGTGTCACCATCACAGCCGATCTGCTAACGTGCACCGTCACACGTGTCATCAATCCAACGGTGCCAACAATCGCCATCGCCACATGTCACCACGTGTCACTCCACGTCACCGCCATGTCATCATCCACTTCAGCAGTTGACCAAGTCAAAGTTCCACGTCATCGCCGCGTCATCACCAACAAATCACAATGTGCCACGTTTTGCAATCCTATGGTGCCGACACTCCCTTTCGCCACGTGTCGCCACATCAGTGCCACATCAGCACAATTATTGAATCAAATTATCCGAATTTCCACGTCAGCTGATAAGAATCTGAACCGGTGAATCACGCGTTGACACGTCATAGCGTCGAGACACAAGAAGAAACTTTGACGTCGCGACGCTGGGGGCTTACCGAGGCTTATAAATAGAGCTCGAAAATTTCAGTTTCAGATGTACCTTTCTCTCTAAATTATCTGATGTAAATAGTGAGTTTTTTACCTAGTTTCTCTTAATTTCAGTTTTGTAATTAATTTTAATTACGTTCTGTAATAGTAATTTACTTTTGTAATAGTAATAGTAATTTACCTTTTTTTTACTTTTACAGTTTTACTATTCAACCATTATGAGGTAACTTCTCCCTGCTAGGGTGAAAGGTAATTCTTTTACTATTGCTATTTAGATTAATCTCCCTTAAATATAATATATAAACTATTTAAAACCTGACTTAATGAGGATACCGCCATATTGGTCGGTTGGCTATTCATTTTAAACTGGTTAAACCTGACTTATTAAGGATACTGCCAGATTGGTCGGTTGGTAATTAAATTTTCTTACCTCCTTTATGGCATGTTTATTTTGGTTCCGCCTTTATGGCTGGTTCGACTTAATTTAACTTAATCAGGTTACCGCCTATATGGCTGGTTGGTAACATTATCAAAAGTTAATATATTACATTAAAGGAGATATCTAAATAGTAAATAGTAGAAGTTAATTCCTTTTACCTTAGTATTTTATTCTATTTTAATTTATTTTTCAGCATTTATTTTACCGCATTTACTTTTTAGCAATTTACTTTATGTCCTAGCTATGTGCCGTAACTAAGTTAGTTATCTAGGGTTGTGATGAAATCCAATATCACCGGTTTATAAGGGGTTAGATTATAGTTTTGGTAATATAATGATTTATTTATTGAGTCTTAATCTTAATGCTTTTTAATTAACTGGCCATTAATAAAATTGATTATGTAAACTTAAAATGAACTTGGAAAAAGGATTTTAGGTTTAAGACCTTAGACTCAATAGCCCACGATCTTCCTTGAGGATTGATAACCCTTTAATAGGTTTCCTTACAGGATAGGAATATACCTGTCGGGCGGGGGTAGCCATATTTGGAACTTAATCTTAATTAATCCAGATAATTTGGTTGACATAGATATATGGTTCAATTGGGTTATTCTGGGTATTTATAATTGACTATCGGAATAGGATTTTACATAATTTAGTGTTCCAGGTTAGTAAATCAATAAATTACCCAACTTTAAGATAACCACTTCATCTTTAAATGATTTTGGAAGAAATCACAACCCTGGATAGTTTTATAAATTTGAATTTTTCTCAACCTATTTTTGCACAATTTTTACTTGCTTTTAAATTTAGAATCATCTCCATTTCAATCAATTAAACAACCTGTTAGATACTAGTAATCATTTGGCCTTATAAAATTAATGGATTTGGTATTAAGTCCTCATGGGATCGATACTTTTTATACTACTTGAATGATACATGCGCTTGCGTTATACGCGTATGTAAGCACTGGTCAACACCACCGTCAATAGGTATCTCCTCGCGTCGACTGGCATAAGTGATCCTTTGACTATAGGATTACATTGATTTTGTGTGTGATCTTCCACTCTTTGATGCCATATATGTCAAAGACCTTTCATGGTCTGGCCTCTAGATTTTTGTAGGGTGTGAACCGATGCCCTCGTTAATCAAGTGCGTATCATGATAAGATCCGTCGACTCGAATGTGTACCATAAGAGGTTTAGGTATCCATGAGAGTAAGTCACGAGACTATGGCTAATACGGATCACCTAGGGGTTTAGTTGTAAAGAATCATGGACATGTCGACATGAGATGTGTGATCGGTGATAAAAACACACGTAATGGAAGCGCACGTATTGCTTAAGTATTATAAAATATATCAATCCTACGATGACTTAATATCTATGCTATCAATTTATGAAGCTAAATGTCTACGAGTATTATATTAAGTCAGGTTTTAAGATAGTTTATATATTATAATTAAGGCAGATTAATCTAAATTATAATAATAAAAGCTTTACTTTTCACCCCAACCGAGGGAACTTACCTACTCATACTTTGAAGTAAAACAAAGAAAGATTTATTGCTTAAAATAAAAATTAAACCCAAGAACACTGTAAATAAACAAACAAGATACTATCTTCTTAATATTCTTAAGGAAATCCCCAGAAGAAAGTATGAAAATTTCAAATGAATTCGGCCTCTATTTATAGCCAAATTTTATCTTTGCGCGTCGTGAAGCACATCTTTGCTTGACACATGGCATAAGTCTTTGACGAGATATTGACACATGGCACGGGGCTGTCGGTAGCAAAATTATTGGCTCGGCATCGTGACGCATGAAGGCTTGGTGTTGCGAAGCTGATGTCATGCTGATGCAAGGAATGACGTGTGTCGGCAAACTTAATTATTGTGCTGACGTCATGATGACGTAAGTGATGGCGTGTCGTAATGCTAAATTATTGGCTGACGTCATGATAATGATGACGCACGTGCTAACATGGCAATGATGTGGCGATGACGTGGTGATGACAAGTGTCAGCAGTTTAATAATTGTAGCGTATCACGACATATAGAGTATGCGCATCACGACGCGTGATTCTATTTTTACCCTTTTTGTCCATTTTTCATCATTTTTAGTCATGATTTGATTCCATTGAGTCTTGAAATATTATTTATCTACAAAATAACACAAAACACATCAAAATATTCACAAAAATCGAGAAAATATACTAAATATTAAGTAAAATGGCAGTAAATATTGATATATTTTTCGCTTATCATACCCCAAAACCTAACATTTTGCTAGTCCTCGAGTAAAACAAAAAAAATAAAATACAATAAATAACTTTAAAATAAAATTAAACTAAGCCACTTTCATAGGGATCACTGTTGCATTTAGCTTATGCAATAAGCCTTTAAACCCATATGTGTCCCTAGAGGATGAGTTATAGTCTCGTGAGGGCTTACAATGACAATATCCACAAACATCAATCAAATGTACAATCAAACACACAAAACAAGTTAATGACTAAACAATTGAAATTCTTATCAAAGTTAATAGTTGTTTTCTTTATTTCTAAATTACTAAATAAGTAAATTCTCCAATTATTTTTACCATTATCCATATACACAACAAACATGGTATTAATCAAATCATTGTGCCCACAATATTCATAAGTGTAGTTGAAAAGAGAGTAATATTTTTGTCAGACACCCCTACAGACTTAATTACTCAAATTTCAGATGTTTACAGGTTCTACCGTTTGACGCGAACAATCTCTGCTTACTGAGACAAGATGAGCGGTTACTAAGTAGAAACTTTATTATTATTAACTCAAGCTTTTACTGTTTGCCGCGAACAATCTCTGCTTATTGAAGCAAGATGCCTAGTTACTAAGTAAAAATATGGTTAATTATATATATACATAAATTTTTTTAATTTTTTTATTCCATCGCATTCAAATGCTTTCTTCAATAAACTAAAGTACAGAATATTACAAACTTTTCACTTACAACTCATGTCCGTATGTTACCTTGCATGTTGATAATACTTGTCAACTGAGCATATGAAGATCCAATTTAGTCAGTATAATGGAGAATTCACAAATTTAAATAATTCAAAAGGAAATAAACAAAAATTAACATATTACGAAATAGGTTGAGATATATCTCAGGAGTGGAAATTCCTTACACAACTATCTTAAACAAAAATTATCCGACGTTTCTAACCAGGATCATTATCAGACCAATTTATCTTGGAAAGGATAAGGTCAATTTATGGTTCAAAGGCTAAAAGTGGGTTAATTAAATCATTGGCAGTTCTGGCAGTGAAGATGATATCTTTTATAGGTTTTGAAAGGAACCCATTTCTTTGGGAATCATCAAGAAACACACAAAGAAAGTCAAAAAATCCATCAATGTTAAGCAGTCCAATTTGTTTCTATTGTATGTTCAAGTTCACCTAAGATAGCACTGTAAGAATTTCCTTCATCGTGCCCAAGGCACCTGGCAAAGTAATAAAAGCATTAGCACAGTTAATTATTTCAACAAATCATTCGGACATACCTGGCACGATGCATTCATCTCTGTTTGATTGTCCGATAAGATTCGCCTTTACCAAAGGTTTTGGGATGATTCCCAAAACTTGACTACTTTCTTCCTGTATAGCCCTTGAAACGTACCCCATTAGTCCAATATTATCACGACCATATATTAAGTGCATATTTCTCTCAGTCATGACTCTACCCAATTCCTGTGTTATCCCAGGGAATTCTGGTTTAGAACCAAAACTAATACCGCAAAAGACACATATGTTAACAACTCGTCTTCTTGACGTTGCTTCCATTTGTTTTCTCTTTTTTTTTTAAATATTTATTTCTCAAATATGGATGTCTACAAGAGTGAAATGACGACCTACATTTATAGATCCTGAAAAAGGGTGAGTAATAATAGCACTAGTACTTGCCAAATGACAATTATTAGCTAAACAGTAAAATAAATCATGAAATTCAAAAAGTCGTAATCATGTCGGAGAAAATAAAAGAAAATAACAAAATAAATCACAATTATTAGTTAAAGACAAAGAAATAATAATACTAGTCATGTACAAATGTAATACTAGTCTATTCCGCATTATCGATGTCCAGTCTCGATAATACTACAACTAGGGATATTTAATGATTAAACTTTAGTGGATTACTACTGTCTCATATCTTATTAATCCGGTACTAATCATATGGACTTTTATCATTTATATATATTACGGTAATCTAATTACAAATGATAAAAGAGCAATTTCCTTTGTCACTTAGTTAATTTGTACAACAACATCATGTTCTGTACAATTAGTGATGCTATGGGTCATAATTGTCCAACATGTTCTCATATGGTGCAAGGGATGGTAAAACTGCCAGGATCTTTTAACTTTGGGGGAAGCTTCCTCTGAATGATGGCGCTGTATTCTTCTGTTAATACTACTGTCTCGTAATCTCTCAATCTTCACTTTCGTGACATAATATCTTACTTACCTGGGCATTTTTTCCAACGCTTCTGAAAATGGAATGTTGATATGCAGGTTTTTAAAGATCTTCAGGAATCGAGCAAACTGCTTGTCTAGTTTAAGTTTCTAGAGATGCTATGGAAAATGTGGAGGTGGAGTAAATTTTTCTCGATCATTTTCTTTTGCTCTTTTTCCTCCATCTGTGGATTTGCTTCACTACTTTCTTTTGGAACTTCCTCAGTAGATGTCTTGAATCCAACATCTTTGTTGATTTCAGTGCCTCTTTTCAAAGTGATGGCTTGACATTACTCATTCCTTCTGTTCCTTGGATTTGGTTCTGCATTGTTAGGAAGGGTACCTTGCGGTCTGCAACTCTGAGCATTAGAAAGTTGTCCCAATTGATTTTCCAGTGCCGTTATAGAAGGTGATTGGCTTTGAAATTTATCATCATATTTGGCTTCTTGCTTTTTGAACATCTCTGCAAGCAAATCTTCTATTTCTAGCTTCTTTTCATATTCCTGGTATTTGTTCTATTGTTGGAATCCAGGTGGTGGATTGTTCATTTATCTTGAATTGTTGCTCCATGTGAAATTGGGATGATTCCTCCAACCTGGGTTGTAGGTGTTGGAATATACATTGTTTCACTGTCTGTTGAAATTGCTGACATAATTCACCATCTCATCATGTTGGTTTTATGATTCTTCCTCTGGTGCTCCTCAATATGGTGAACGTATGGATCCAGCAATAACCTTCATGTTAATAGTTTCTAGACTTTTTCAAATCTGATCCATCTTGGCACTCATGTTGTATTGACTCCTATTTCACGGATTCGTGCTTTCGTTGAATCATATTCCTTTCTGTTGGCCACAAAGAATTATTGTTGGCCATTTCTTCAATTAAGTCCCAAGCTTGATCCTCTCATTCCGCCATAAAGCTCCTCCAATAACATCATCTAGTATGGTTCTCATTAGTCCATAAAGTCCATTGTAGAATGTTTTGACTTGTAGCCACTTTGCAATCTCATGGTGAGGACATTTTCAGAGAAACTCCTTGTGTCTTTCCCAAGCTTCGAAGAGGGATTTTGAGTAATATTTCACAAAGGATGTGATGTCATTCCACATCTTTGATGTTCTGGGTGGGGGAAAATATTTTGCAAGGAATTTGGTGGCAAGAGTGTTCCAAGTTGTAATGGAACCTGCTGGTAGTGAATGTAGCCAAGCCTTAACTCTATCTTTCAAGGAATATTTGAACACATGCAGTCTCAATGCTTCTTCTACCACTCGGTTGTAATTGAATATGCTGTAAACTTCCAGGATGTTGCTGATGTGGGCATTAGGATCTTGAGTTGTACTCCCCCCAACTGAACTGATTGTTGTATCGTCTGAATGCCTGTTTTGATATCACATGCATTTGCTAGTAAGAGAGGAAGTATAATGCATGACATAAAGCCGTCAATCATCGAAATTGTTTTGTCTCGAATGGGAATTGATGGTGCAACCTCCAAAGGTTCATATTCTTGATTGTTCATGTTGATTAGTGCTTCTTGGCCTTCTCGCCTTTCCCTTCTCAACTGTCTGATTGTTCTTTCAATTTCTGGGTCAAGCGAACGAATTTCAAAGTTTATGCTCCTTCTCATAAAGTGTTTGAGAACCTGAAACATAAGAAAACAAAAATAATAAGTAAAAACAAATTAGACACAAGTAAGTATTTAACCCCATAATTAATAGTAAAAGATAAATAAGTCCCCGACAACGGCGCCAAAAATTTCATCGGTGATAAACACACACGTAACGTAAGCGCACGTATCGCTTAAGCAGTATAAAATGTATCAATCCCATTAGAAATTAATACCTAAGCTATCAATTTATGAAGCTAAATGTCTATGAGTATCTAATTGATTGATTATTGATTGGATGGTGATTTTTACTAAAAAAATAAGTAAATAAAACAATGGGAAAGTAATTTAAAGAAAAAATCAATATTATAAAGCTATCTAGGGTTGTGAATCCTTCCAATATCTTTTAAAGATGAAGTGATTATCTCATGTTTGTGCAATATATCGATTTATTAACTTGGAACACGAAAATATGCAAAAGCCTATGTCGATGGTTAGATGCAAACAACCAAAGTAATCCAATTAATCACATGTCTATATTAACCAAATTACCTGAATTCATTAAGATTAAGTTCCAATTGTGGCTACCCCCACCAGACATGTATATGTCTATCCTAGAAGGAAATATACCTAAGGCATATCTACCCTAAGTGAGATCGTGAGTTATTGAGTCTAAGGCTGAAACCTAAAATCCATTCTTCAGGTTCATTTTAAGTTTAACAAATCAATCTTATTTGTGGCCAGTTAATTAGAAGCATTAAGATTAAGACTCAATAAATAAACCAATATACTTCCCAAAACAAAAAATAACTAACTTATAAACCAGTGATATTGGAATTCAGATACAGTATTTAGTTACAACACATATCTAGGATTATATAAAACTTAAATAAAGAAAATGACATAAAATAAACTTGAATATTAAAAAGATAAAATTAAACAATAAAATAAAATGTTGGGGGTTAGAGGATCCACTTTTATTACTTCTAATTTATAAATCTCCCTTATTATAATATATAAATTTGTATGTTATTACCAACCGGCCATATTGGCGTTATCCTGATTAAGTCAGATTTTTGATTAATTCCAACCGACCATAAGGCAGATATCATATTAAGTCAAGTTAAAATCAATTTAATTAAGTCTAACCGACCATAAAGGTGGTATCCTATTAAGTCGGGTTTTAAGATAGTTTATATATTATAATTAAGGGAGATTAATCTAAATTATAATATAAAGCTTTACCTTTCACCCTAGCAGAAGGAAGTTACCTACTCATACTTCAAAATAAAATAAAGAAAGATTTATTGCTTAAAATAAAATTTAAATATAAAAAAACTGTAAATAAACAAACAAGATACTATCTTCTTAGTATTTTTAAGGAAATCTCCAGAAGAAAGTATGAAAATTTCAAATGAATTTGGCCTCAATTTATACCCAAATTTTGGCTCTGTGCGTCGCGACTTGTGAAGCTTGCTCATCGTGGTGTGCGTCGATGCTTGAAACATGGCACGCTATTTTCAGAAGCTAAATTATTGGCTCGGCATCGTGACGCATAAAGGCTTAGTGCGCGACACTAACATTATACTGACGCTGGGAATGACGCGTGTCGGGAAACTGAATTATTGTGTTGACGTCATGATGACGTGTCATGAGGCTAAATTATTGGCTAGCGTCATGATGACATAATGATGACGCACTTGTTGATGTGGCAATGACAAGTGTCGGTAGTTTGTAGCTCGTCGTGATGTAGAGAGTATGCGCGTCACGACACGTGATTCCATTTTTCCCTTTTGTCAGTTTTTCTCTGTTTTAGCCCGATTTGATTCCATTGAGTCCTGAAATATTATTTATCTACAAAATAACAAAAACACATCAAAATATTCACAAAACTCAAGAAAGAAACTATCTAAATATCAGTAAAACAGTTGTAAATATGATATATTTTCCGTTTATTAATGTCATCTCATTTGTTAACAATTCCTCTGTTGTCGGCTATTTCGGAGGTGGCTGAATTGCGTACATATAAAATAGGCTTATATTACGAACGTATTTGGACTTAGAGAGTCCCACAATATGAAGTGTATTTGTTGAGCACTTGGGTAGCGAATAATTTTTAAAAATAAATCATATCTGATATTGTAATTATTAATTAAATTAATTAAGTGTTATTGGATAACATTAATTATTTATTTGACATAATTGGATTAATCCAAAATCACACAAATGTTTTGTTATAAATTCATAAATATCTCTAACGTTCGAGGATATTTTTGTAAATATAAATATGTAATAATAAATGTATTTAGCTTGATTTATTTGGGGAAATCAAAGTGGTAGACATTGAACTAATCAATTGATAAACTTTTTTGATTTAGTGGGATTAAATCAAAGTGGTAGAGAAGGGTGATTAATGACACCTAATTATACATATATGGATAAATTGGATTAATCCCCTAAAAGTTGATTAGAAGTTTTATTTGTTGGATAATATGACCCATAGCGTCACTATTTGCACAGATCATTGTGTTGTTGTAGCAAATTAACTATGTAATAAGGAAATTGCACTCTCATCGTTTGTGATTAGATCACCATAGATATATAAATGAAGAGAGGTCCCTATGATTAGTTCCTGGACTGAGAATGATATGAGACAGTATCAGTCCCCAAGGTTTAATCATTAAATATCCCTAGTCGTAGTATTATCGAGACTGGACATCGATAATGCGGAATAGACTAGTATTGCACTTGTGCGCGTTGTGAGGGCACAACGGCATAGTTCTCATATATATAAGTATTGGATACTTGTGCAAGTGCGATAGGAGGTCGTGTTTCAACGATGGTACGGGAAACAGCTTCGCTCTGGATAGACCCTTCGGAATCCCATTGGTATTATGACTAGGTGTCTATGGGAGGCCGAAATCAAGGTAGGTGTGTATAGTCTTAACCTGAGACTTACATCGCTAATACTTACGACAATCGGTAAACTTTAGTTTTGGTGGTGGGGGATCTTAACTGGTTCTGTGTTCACCTCTTCTGGGTTTATCAGAGAATCGTAGTGTATTGGATGTGATGTCAAGACGGAAGTGTCACTCCAGTCGTAATGGAGATGATGTCACGCAGGATACGGTATTAGTGCTCTTAAAGTGATGCGCATCCAATCGTGATATTATGACCAGGTCATGAATATCCGATTATAGAGACTAGTTACCAGACATCCGATATGTGTTTCGGACGGGGCAGACACTTATCCAGCCCCAGCCCTAGCACGTGATTATCCGATACTGGGCCGATACACACAATACAATTGTATACTACGCTTGATACAGATCTAGATATTCTTTAATGAATATGTCCGGAGAACTTGGGAAGACTTGGTGCTTTGCTAGGAGTCGACCTTGTCTCGTAAATCGGTAGAACGTAGTACTTGGTACGTACGTGATTCGGATACTCCGACGACCGTATTTACTGCCAGATTATCCGGGGATCTCATGGGTCGCTTCCCGATAATCCACCGATGACGCACAACTCGCACTCTTGAATAATCTGGGATTATATAGAAGAGAGAGAAAATTAATCTAGGATTAATAACGGAGATATTTTATCCGGGATAAAATGTCGTCTAAAGAGAGAGAACGATTAAATTCGGAATTAATCGATGTATTAATATATTCGATATATTAGACGAAATTAGATTTCGACGCGGAATTAAAATCAGATTTTAATTCGGGCAAACGAGTTAATTAAGAATTAATTCGTTAGCGACGTAAATAATAATTTCGCCGGGGGCAATTATTTATTTAAATTCGATTGAATTAACGTCGCGACGTAAGCTCGGTATTTCGGAAATATCGAACCCGAACGCGTGAGTGCACGTGGGCCCACTTTCATTTGGAAACGTGTGGGGCCCACATGACACATGTCATTCTAATGCTTTGCATGTAGATTGTGTACATTGCACTCAATGTCATTGCATGGAGTTTGAGTGTTTGACACTCTAAGCCATTGCATGTGTTGTGTCATAAATTTATTATTAATTTAATAAATTATGGCATAAATATAAATTGATTTTTGGTAAATCATTTTAATTAACATAACACAACTTCTTCTCTCTCAAATTTTCTCTCCTCTCTCACGCCCATTTGAGCAAAGTGTTCACTGGTTTGGAACCAGTTTGGGCGTGAGCTAAAGGGAAGCAAGAGTGGTTTCTCATGGTGAGAAATCAAGTGCTAGCACACTTACAAGTCTTGCGAAGGTGGTAGGGAGGTTCGACCATGAGACGGGATCCATCCGACGAAGCTAGGAGCTCCGTTTCTTCACTTAATTTTCTGTTTTTGTAGGCAGTGGACTGCATGCAGTAGGCTTACATGGCAGTGCGTTTTTTGGGTTCATTTGTCTTCAAATCGACTCTACCGATCAATGTGAGTATTCCGCTACCTCCGTTGATGTGTTCACACATAATTTCATGTCTTGATTTGATCTTGGGACCTTAGAATTTACCAACAATGGTATCAGAGCTAATGTTGCAAGCATGAAATTTGTAGGGCTTAAAATTTGGGTAAATGTTTGTTGAGCATGATTTGAATAAATTGCTTGTTTGAGTATGCTTATAACATGTTTTATTGCATTTTGGTTGGACCAATTTGTTGAAAATTGATTTGGAATAATTTTCCCCAAAATATTGATGTTGGCCGAATGGGTGATGATTAATTGATTGAAGCATGTTCTTGTGAAATTTGATGAATAAGAATGCTTACATGTATATAGAATGATGTTACATGGAATCAATTTTATGAAAAATGCATTGGATGATTTTTCCAAAAAAATTCCACCTTGGCCGAATGAGTAATGCCCTTTAATGTCTTGGTAATTTTGATTTTGTGACATTGGATGTGTATAAAATCAAATCGGAGGGTGATTTGATGTCGATTGTAGGTTCGATTGGATCGAAACCAAATCGGACACAAAATCCCTCCTTGGCCGAGAGCATGAAAGCATGTAAATGGGTTTGATTTTTCATTATGTGTGTTTGACATGTGATAATGAATTGAATATGATTAATAAGACTAATTTGGTGTTTTAAAAATGTTGATTTAGTTGATTAATCATATAATGCACTTTAGGTAATTAAATTGCGTAATTGGATTAGTGTAATTTAATTATTTAGGCTAAATTGGATTTGGGCTTGAATTGTTGTATTTGGGGCTATTGGGCTTGATTTATCAAGTTTGGTTTAGGCCAAGTGGATTGGATCCAATTGGGCCCAAAACCTTAACCATAAAGCCCAATTGACTAATGAACCTTTAATGTTCAATTGGGCCTAATGGGCCAAGATTGATTTATGGGCTTATGGGGTAAATCCCGGATTGGACTTTGGTTATCGGTTTGACCCGAGTTGACCAAAAGTCCACGCCTTAAGAAATCAATCAAAAGCCCATTGGACTTTAATTGAATTGACGTTGGACGTTAATCGGTCTTTGAGACGCGTTACGACTTAATTTGGAATTTAAATCGAAAAGGTTTATTGAAAAAAGTGTAATATTTAATTTGGAATTGAATAATGAATTAGTATTAAATACATGTTAAATTAGATTTAATGATGTAGTTTAATTTAATTCTGAATTCGTACTTTGAGTACTTATTCGCAAAAACGAGTTTGACTCAAACAAAATCAAATCGTTGTTTGAACATTGGATGATCACTTAATTATCAGATTAATTAATTTGATTAGATTGATTGATAGCATGCTTATGTGTGTGAATACATGGTTGTGTTGAATGAATAATGTATATCGGATGGATATTAGTCGGGTGGGCAATTTTAGAAATTGTTGTAATAAATTCGATTTATTAAATTGGACCTGCGTGTCCAGCCTTATCACCTTCTTTCTCTTTGTATTCTCTTCTCACCTATTCCCCTCTATGTTATGAGGTTTCTTTAGAAGTGTAGTGTAACGGGTAGAAGTAGTACAAGTGCTAGCTTGAGTGAGAAAGGGAGAGATTTGATCTAGGATCAATGTGTTAAGTATCCATCCGCATATCATTATTATTTTATTTCATACTCGCTTTATTATGTATTTAGAATGCATGTTTAAGGGTGTATGATGATGAGACCTTAACAAAGATAATTAAATTGGTAGCCAATTTGCACGCGAAAAACCCTCGTTTTATATTAAGCAAATATCCTTCCATTGAATGATTCTTGTTCAAGATCCGAAGTTGGCATTGGTTTGTTTTTGACCAAAGTCAAGACCTTTGTCAATCAAGGATGTACTTGAATCATGAGAGTTTTGTTGCATATCGGTGTCTTGTCCAAATCGTGATTTTTTATTGACCAAAGTCAGATCACTTTTTGTCCAATGACATTGATTACGAAACTTTCCTCGTCAATGGGTCCCGCTTAACTGGAATCATTAGGTTTGTGTTTGGCCAAAGCCAAGGCCTAAATGATTCAGAGGATATGGTTAGGAAAATGTATTGGATACATTGACATTATACATATGTTTCGGACTTGGATGTCCACCTAACCGGATCTAGGAATTGGATGAGATCCAATTGATCTGTGAGATCTACCTAGTTAAATAGCATACAGCTTTTTATTGGCCAAAGTCAGGGTTGTGTGTTATTTAATAGGATCCTAGCCCACTAGGAAACACGGTTTCCCGAGTACTCCACAGAGGGTTAGAGGCTCGACGAAAAATAGTGGGAGGCAAGTATTGAATTTGCAACATTCGTTCGAATACTCGCTAAACACGCTCATTTATATTTTACTCGTCATATTAATCAAAAGTATTAGTCGGACTAATATTTTATGTTGTTTTAATAAATATATATAGTTGGACTATATACAAACTCATTCAATATATAGTTGATTTTGTAATTGGATTATAGTAATCAATATTATAATTGATTAAATGATAGTTGATTTTATAATGGGATTATAGTAATCAATATTAAAATTATAGTTGATTAAATAATTGGATTATTGTAATCATTATAATAAATAGTACCTTAATAATTTGATTAAATAGTTGGACTATTAAAATCAAGTAAAGAATTGAAAGGTTGAATATTTAAAATATATAATCATTGGATTAAATGTTTTAAATGATTTAATTTTCAATTGGGAATTAATAATAGGTTAATTTATTTGATAAAATAACTTATTATTACTAAGCCCATAATTAAGCAAATAGTAGAGCATAAAGTCTTTGGAAGATTTATGTGATGATGACTTTAGTGCTTAATTGATATACTTATAATAAATCTATCTTTAGATTTAAAAGTATTAAAATTGCAATTAATAATTCTTGGAGAATTAATTGACTATTCTAGTGGAGAAAAGTCAAAGTTTGCAATTGGGCATGTAGCACAAGGTGCACATCATTTCGATATTTAAAACCCAAGGCTTGCCAAAGGTTTGTGAAATATTGAAAAGGTAATTGACATATCCCAAAGTGACTACCATTTGGATATGGAAGACACGAAGGAATTAAAGAAAGGGCGAGGCTCTAACTTTAAAATATTTGTCAAAGTTATGTTCACTACTAGTATTAAAATTGGATTTTAAATACTTAGTGTGGTACATAAAATATATGTATTGACGTTCAGAATCCGCTGTGAGCTGGATACTGGCTTCAAGCCGAGATTTCTCTGCGAATTGGAAACGGGACGAAAGTCGCTTTCGACCGCAGATACCTAAGTTTAGGAACTACCCTTTGGGTATGTACTTAAATTAGGAAATGTTATAATGTAACTAGTTTAACTAGAGACATTATCTCTATATCAGTGTTTAATCCATTGCGGATAAAACCTTTATATTCTAGAACACTAAAGTGTTTCAATATATAAAGATGATACTGAGATAAATACAGAATTATATTTTGAATATAAATAAAATCTCAAACATATAAAATGACAAATAAATAGCTCAAATTGATTTGATCAATGGAGACTTATTTGTGGCATTGTTGTCTGGGACACAATTAAACAAGACTCGTATATCCACACTTTTGAAGAGTGGGTACTAGGACTGATTTGACTATTCAAATAAGGTCTACGAATCTAGTTTATTAAACAAGACTCGTATATCCACACTTTTGTAGAGTGGGTACTAGGACTGTTTTGACTATTCAAATAAGGTCTGCGAATCTAGTTTATTAGGTAATATACCTAAAATACTATTTACTTGGTAATAGTAAAAGGGCCACCGATCTGTTAGCCCTATTCATGGTGAAGTAAGTGGGCCCATATCTAGCTGCGCTAGATGTGAACATGAATATTTCGTGACCTTAACGGATGTGACATCACGTTGTGGTTATGTGTTTCTTTTGAAGAACACAGATCGGAAACTTTAGAGTTTCGACACGAAGTAGACAAACAGATCGGCTATAGTATTATTCCGCCACGGTGAAACCGTAATGGAAAATACTTAAGCAGTAAGTTTCATACGTAAATGAAAGAGTACGGTATTCTTTCGTATGAGGACTCCTCCCGAGACACGTTAGTTAAACGGTGTGTCCGAACCAAAAACCGAATTTTGTTGGACATAATAAGGTTTATCACGAGTCGCTCTGAGCTACTATTCCTTCAACAGGATATGTATTAACAGTGCAAAACTTATTTAGAATAAGGTTCCATATAAATCTGTTTGACAGATATCATATAGGATATGAACAGGGAAGAAACGAGGTTTCTCATTCCTGATAATTTGGGTATGCGAGGCATAGCGTTTGGATGATACCAAACTAAGGACCCAAATTGGATAAGTGCCAATATAGTTATCCTAAGGGAAACCTTAATATATAGTACTTGTAAATCCCACATGAGAACAATGTAATTGTTGCTCACCATGCGGTTTTCCTGAGAGGAATACCGATATGCAGTGGTCAGTGGGAGGATAGTGATACTCGATGAAAATCGGAGTAATACTGATCAAGGCACGAAGTCCTTAATGGAACACAAACAGTTCATCTATGATGAATCTATACCATTAATCTTCAAATACACAAGAAACTAGTAGATCGGATAGAGTCAGAAAACAACCTAGGGTATGGGTTTCTGATCACCCCATAAAGATGTCAATCTTATGGTGGTGTACCATCTGACTACGTTTAGAGGAAGTGATACGAGGTATCGACTCCATGTTATGGCAAAGTGCCATGAGTCCGAAATGGATTCCATGTATAACAACTATGTTTGGATACTAGTTGTTGTACCACAAGGCGTTGTGCCTATGGTACATTAAAGGTCTTCAAGGAAGACATACATGGAAGGCAACATACCAACGTACAAAGCAGGGCTTTTGACGGAAAGGTAGCGTTATCAACATTATGTTAATAACGGTTCAACCTTTTACCTGTTGCCATGATAAATCCATTTTGAAGATGCTTGTTGATAACTGTATATTTCATTGATGAAATATGTCAGTTACAAATCAAAATCGCTTTCCTGAAAAGGAAACCTTTTGGAGGATGCTTACAACATCCTGACGATTTTGTATAACCGACAAACCAGGTTTGCGGGTTATTCGATCCATGTTTGGATTGATGCAAGCATAAGGTTCTTGGAACTGTTGTTTTGAAATAATCATAATGGTTTATGATTTGACTCAAAACGAAATAATTCTTGTGTATATAAGGAGGTTAGTGGGAGAGCGCACTGACAGTGAAATTCCCATAAAGCAGTTGTGAAAGCTTGGCTTTCATAGATATTCTTTCAATAGAAATTCTCCGTAGATTCTGGGGAGTAACAACCTTTATTCAGGGAATAAAGATCTACTGGGATAGATTTGGAGTTGTTAACACTCTCTGGGAAATTGTACATTTAAAATGTACTTGTATTGGTGTCTCATACGCTTCGAGCATATGGAGTCACAATCGGGTCAATCCAAGTGACAGTCACTGGATTGAAGATTAAAGAACATCTGTTAGTATCTGAGAGAACTAAAGATGTTGTCTTAAACTATGGAGATGGAGAACTTGAAGTGACTGGGATCACTGCTGCAAGTTTCCAAACCGGTAAATACTGCGGTACTATAAAGTTTGAATAAACAGGGACAGTGAGCTGGAAATCTTCCTAGCAAGATAACTGTTGCCGAATAAACAACAAATGCGGATCATTGCTGCAGCTGAGGCAGCAATAGAAGACCATCTGGGTAGAAAATAAATCTAATAAGATTAGATAAAGTTCTGTTAGCAGCTGAGCTAGGCGTCAGCATAGGCTAAGGAATTAAAGGTCTCATCGACGATCCAGATATATACTTCTGTATCATCTGATTCGTTCGGATCATACATCGTGGCGATGTGATGATCGTGTAAATCGCGTCAGACGATAATTAAGCAAATCCGCTGACGAAAACCTTTCCTCAGCAATTTGAGCGAATTGTACATAGTTCGAGTGTAGGACACTTGAGTGACTCGCTACGTGCCAAGTGGGAGATTGTTGGATAATATGACCCATAGCGTCACTATTTGCACAGATCATTGTGTTGTTGTAGCAAATTAACTATGTAATAAGGAAATTGCACTCTCATCGTTTGTGATTAGATCACCATAGATATATAAATGAAGAGAGGTCCCTATGATTAGTTCCTGGACTGAGAATGATATGAGACAGTATCAGTCCCCAAAGGTTTAATCATTAAATATCCCTAGTCGTAGTATTATCGAGACTGGACATCGATAATGCGGAATAGACTAGTATTGCACTTGTGCGCGTTGTGAGGGCACAACGGCATAGTTCTCATATATATAAGTATTGGATACTTGTGCAAGTGCGATAGGAGGTCGTGTTTCAACGATGGTACGGGAAACAGCTTCGCTCTGGATAGACCCTTCGGAATCCCATTGGTATTATGACTAGGTGTCTATGGGAGGCCGAAATCAAGGTAGGTGTGTATAGTCTTAACCTGAGACTTACATCGCTAATACTTACGACAATCGGTAAACTTTAGTTTTGGTGGTGGGGGATCTTAACTGGTTCTGTGTTCACCTCTTCTGGGTTTATCAGAGAATCGTAGTGTATTGGATGTGATGTCAAGACGGAAGTGTCACTCCAGTCGTAATGGAGATGATGTCACGCAGGATACGGTATTAGTGCTCTTAAAGTGATGCGCATCCAATCGTGATATTATGACCAGGTCATGAATATCCGATTATAGAGACTAGTTACCAGACATCCGATATGTGTTTCGGACGGGGCAGACACTTATCCAGCCCCAGCCCTAGCACGTGATTATCCGATACTGGGCCAATATACACAATACAATTGTATACTACGCTTGATACAGATCTAGATATTCTTTAATGAATATGTCCGGAGAACTTGGGAAGACTTGGTGCTTTGCTAGGAGTCGACCTTGTCTCGTAAATCGGTAGTAGAACGTAGTACTTGGTACGTACGTGATTCGGATACTCCGACGACCGTATTTACTGCCAGATTATCCGGGGATCTCATGGGTCGCTTCCCGATAATCCACCGATGACGCACAACTCGCACTCTTGAATAATCTGGGATTATATAGAAGAGAGAGAAAATTAATCTAGGATTAATAACGGAGATATTTTATCCGGGATAAAATGTCGTCTAAAGAGAGAGAACGATTAAATTCGGAATTAATCGATGTATGTATTATATATTCGATATATTAGACGAAATTAGATTTCGACGCGGAATTAAAATCAGATTTTAATTCGGGCAAACGAGTTAATTAAGAATTAATTCGTTAGCGACGTAAATAATAATTTCGCCGGGGGCAATTATTTATTTAAATTCGATTGAATTAACGTCGCGACGTAAGCTCGGTATTTCGGAAATATCGAACCCGAACGCGTGAGTGCACGTGGGCCCACTTTCATTTGGAAACGTGTGGGGCCCACATGACACATGTCATTCTAATGCTTTGCATGTAGATTGTGTACATTGCACTCAATGTCATTGCATGGAGTTTGAGTGTTTGACACTCTAAGCCATTGCATGTGTTGTGTCATAAATTTATTATTAATTTAATAAATTATGGCATAAATATAAATTGATTTTTGGTAAATCATTTTAATTAACATAACACAACTTCTTCTCTCTCAAATTTTCTCTCCTCTCTCACGCCCATTTGAGCAAAGTGTTCACTGGTTTGGAACCAGTTTGGGCGTGAGCTAAAGGGAAGCAAGAGTGGTTTCTCATGGTGAGAAATCAAGTGCTAGCACACTTACAAGTCTTGCGAAGGTGGTAGGGAGGTTCGACCATGAGACGGGATCCATCCGACGAAGCTAGGAGCTCCGTTTCTTCACTTAATTTTCTGTTTTTGTAGGCAGTGGACTGCATGCAGTAGGCTTACATGGCAGTGCGTTTTTTGGGTTCATTGTCTTCAAATCGACTCTACCGATCAATGTGAGTATTCCGCTACCTCCGTTGATGTGTTCACACATAATTTCATGTCTTGATTTGATCTTGGGACCTTAGAATTTACCAACATTATTAATTAAAAATTACTTAGGTTTTGCTATAAAATCAAGATTGTGTGTGGTTTTAATTAAGCTTGAGATTGAGAAAATTAAGCTTGTGAAAGCTAAAAAAAAAAGATTTTTAGAAATATTAGCCTAAGTAAAAAAAGCATTTGGAGAAGGTTTTGAAGTTCTCTGCAATATTTCAACGAGGAGAAATCAAAATTGGATCTTGGAATCAAGTTTGCTAGCATTGGAATTAAGATTGGATCTTGCTAACGTTAAAATTTCTCTACAACATTTCAACAGTGAGAATAAAAATACTTTCAGAGCATCTTCCATAATTTCTTATATATTTCCATTAGTCGTAGAGCTTCTTATACTCACGCCCTTCATTGCTCATGTCAGCCATAATCGCTTTAGGTGTTGTCCAGCTAATCATAGTAGTGGTCAAAGCTAGTAGTTGTTCAATCATTTTGTTCAACTTATCCTCAAGTCGATCTATGTGAGAATCGTTGGTTCTGGCCATTCTTAACTTTTGTTGATCAACCTCTAACTAATCTGCCTCTTTCTCTAACCCAACGGGCTGCTATGATAGCTGCATCACAAGGTATTAGCTTGTTTCATGAGATGTATGTATGAATATGTGCATGAAATGCAGGTTAGTTCATGCAACATACCTCATTCCAACATTATCTCTCTCGCACACATGGTAAATCCATATCTACTGTAGGTGTGGCTTGGCTTATGTACCAACTATGGGGGGTTACACAAACTCGTTCTATGTCTTATGCCAGAAAGCAAACCTCAATTACTTCGGTTTCGTTCCATCGTCAAAAGATAAAACCGCTAATTTATAAAATGACTAAGCCTAATATAGGAATTGTGTCATTATTTAAAAATGATGAACTGGATCTTAAGTAATCATGGTTATTTGGTATGGGTCAGAAAGTATTTAGGAATATCCAAATGGGCCAGTACGAGGCATAACATTTCTAAGTGAAAACCGATGTGAGCATCTGACTGGCGTAATCACACACGTATAACGCAAGCGCACGTATCGTTCAAGTAGTATAAAAATATTGATCCCACGAGGACTTAATTTATATTGTTGTTATTATTTATTGATACTATTTATTTACAGGTATCTAATTAGAAGAAGAAGGGAATGATTGCTTGAATGGTTGGTTGAATGTGGATTTGTAAAATAAATAAATAAATAAAAACACAAAAGAAAATACTAAGGTAAATAAACAAAAGACACAAACATCTAGGGTTATAACTCCACACAATATTATTCTAATGATGAATTGATTCTCTTATACATGTGTAATAAATCAGTTTGCTAACCTGGAAGACGAAGATATGTATAAGCCTTTTTCCGATGGTCAGACACAAATACCCAGTATAACCCAATTAATCATATTCATATATTAACCAAGTTATCTGAATTTATTAAGTGCAAGTTCCAATTATAACTACTCCCACCTGACAGGTATATTTCTATCCTATAAGGAAATATATTCAAGGGTTATCTATCTTCAAGGTAGATCATTGATATTAAATCTAAGGCTGAAACCTAAAATCCCTTTTCCAAGTTCATTTTAAGTTTACCATATCAATCTTATTGGTGATCAGGCAACAAGAAGCATTAGGTTAAGCATTCAATAAAAAATCTAAAGAATTACTCATAGTATAATTAAATCAATTATTAAGCTTGTTAATATTGTGTTTCATCACTTCCCTAGAATAAAAATAAAATATTGGGGTTAGGGAATTCACTTTTACTATTTCTAATTTAGAAATCTCCCTTATTACAATATAGAAATTATCAGTGATATTACCAACCGACCATATAGGCGGTATCCTGATTAAGTCAGAATTTTAATTAAGTCCAAACGACCATAAAGGTGGTGTTATCATTTGTCCATAAACCAGCCATTTAGGTGGTAATCATTTGTCAAACAAAGACCAGTAATATGGGCGGTGTATAAAAATACATAACTAAAATACTGAAAATAAATACAAACAAGATGCAATCCTTAAATTCCTTACAAAAACCTAAGGAAAGCATGAGATTTACAAATGAAATGGCTTGGTATTTATAGGCAAAACTTAAGGCTTCCACCAATTTCTCCACCAATTGCTCCACCAAACATGGCACCAAATCCTCAACGAAACATACAAGCATGTTTGGTGAGCCATTTAGGCGGTAATCATTTGTCACACAAAGACCAGTCATATAGGCGGTGTATAAAAATACATAATTATAATACTGAAAACAAATACAAACAAGATTCAATCCTTAAATTCCTTACAAAAACCTAAGGAAATCATGAGATTTACAAATGAAATGGCTTGGTATTTATAGGCAAAACTAAAGGGTTCCACCAATTTCTCCACCAATTGCTCCACCAAACATGGCACCAAATCCTCCACGAAATATACAAGCATATTTGGTGGAAGTTTGACAATTTTTATTATTTTTTATTTTTATTTTGAAAATGACTTTAATAATTACACATAACACACTTCCGAATGTTTTATCAATTTAAATCATAGAAACTTTAGAATTTGAAATTATTATGAACTTCAAAGTTGTAGATCTTTGAGTCTTCTTTAATATGGAACTTGAATCACCTTAATCCGATATCAGAGTAGAAAGTAATGGCCAAAACATGAAAATTACGTAAAGTTGGAATTTCCGAAATTATACTTCGTTAGAACGCCATTTTAAGTTTCCAACCTCCAAAATCAAAATATCAAGTCTAGTTTTTGCCCTTATTTGTTCCATATTTCATCCTAATGATTCCATTGAGTCCCGATTTTATTTTATCTGCAAAATAAGCTAAAACATATCAAAAAGTTCATCAAACCCGAGAAACTAAACAAAATATTAGTTAAAATGGGCGGTAAATATTGATATATTTTCCACTCATCACACCCATAAACCTAAAATTTTCCTAGTCCTCGAGCAAAATAATAAAATAAAATACAATAAACAATTAAAATTAAAATAAGCCACTTTCGTAGGGATCACTGTTGTATTTAGCGTATCCAACAAGCCTTTAAACCCCTAGGTGTCCCTAGTGGATGAGTTGTAGTCTCGTGAGGGCTTACAGTAATAATACCGACAATCTAATGCACATAAAAGTAAAAATACAAGATAAAAGAGAATAAACAAGTTAGTGACTAAACAAGTTAAACTTCTGATCCAAGTTAGTAGATGTTTTCTTTCTTTCTTTCTAAATTACCAAATAAATAAATTCTCCGATTACTTTTACCATTCTCTATATACACAACCAACAAAATATTAATCAACTCATTGTGCCCACAATATTCATAAGTGTAGTTGAAAAGAGAGTAATATTTTGTCCTAAAGTTATAACAGAATTAACACTTTTTTTAGCAATGGAATTTTTTTTTGTTTTTTTTTTATTATTACAATATCTTCTATCCATGTAGCGAGGTTTGGGTCAGTGACTCCCAAACCAGTTGGCTTTAGGGCACTAGGTGTTAAGATACCTCTACGGACTTAATTACTCAGATTTCAGATAACTATATTTTTTATAGCATCTTCAATCCATGTAGCAAGCTTTGGGTCAGTGACTCCCAAACCAGTTGGCCATAGGGCACTAGGTATTAAGATACCCCTACAGACTTAATTACTCGGATCTCATATGTGTGTTTTTTTTAAACATACATAATTTTGTCCTTTTTTTTATTCCATCACTTTTTTAGATGTTTCCTCCAATTAAACTAGAGCACTGAATATTAAAAACTTTTCACTTTCAACTCATGTCTGTATGTTACCATGCATATTAATAATATCTGTCAACTTAGCATATGAAGAACCAATTTAGTCAATATTATGGAGAACTTACAATTAAATAATTCAAAAGGAAATAAATAAAAATTAACTTGTTATGAAATAGGTTGAGATACGTCTCAAGAGTGGAAATTCCTTACACAGCTATTTCAAACCCAATTTCACATGATTAATCAAAAATTTTTAAACAGAAAAAAAATTTTAAATTTACACAAAATAATAACAAAATAAAAATAAAAACCAGCAATTCAAATATTCCCTCCCCCAAACCTAATTGAGACATTGTCCCCAATGTTTGAAAAGGAAGAAGAACGGTTTAGAAGATATCACATGGTTAGCGCAGTTTGACAATTGCTCCTATACAAAATTAGCGATTAAGATCTAAATCCAATCACGCTTCTTTCCACGATCGCTATCAGACCAATTCAACTTGGAAACAATTGGTCGATTTTTGGTTCATAAGCTAAGAGTTGGTCGATTAATTCATCAGCTTTTCTCGCGGTTATGAATAAGTCTTTACCGGTTTAGAGATAAGACCAAGTTTGTTAGCATCTGCAAGAAAACAAAAAGGAAATTGAAAAATCCATCCACATTAAATAGTCTAAAGGGTTTCTAGTGGGTGTTCAAATTTGCCCAAGATACAACTGTGAATATTTCTTCCAACGTGCCTAACCTGCCTGGTAAAGCAATGAAAGCATCAGTGTGATTGAGAATTTCAATGAGTTGTTCGGACATGTCTGAGACAATGCATTCC
The DNA here is from genome assembly GCA_019454045.1 of Zanthoxylum bungeanum. Classification (NCBI taxonomy): domain Eukaryota; kingdom Viridiplantae; phylum Streptophyta; class Magnoliopsida; order Sapindales; family Rutaceae; genus Zanthoxylum; species Zanthoxylum bungeanum. The sequence goes on from SKCR01051726.1 coordinate 127,881, forward strand.
TCTCCATTTGAGTCTCTAATGAGGTTTGTCTTTGCTAATGGTTTTGGAATGATTCCCAAAATATGGTTGTTACCTTCTTGCATGGCTTTTGAAATAAATCCCATTAATCCAAGATTGCCACCGTTATATACTAAGTGCATGTTTCGTCCAGAAATAACTATCCCGAATTCTTTTGCGGCCTCCATAAATTTAGGTTTGGTCCTAAAGTTAGATCCACAAATCACACAGATATGAGTAACTCGCCGCTTGGAAGTGGTTTCCATTTTTCTCTTATTCGAATTTTTATATGGATGTGTAGAAGAGAATAATGACGAGCTGAATTTATAGATCCTGAAAAGGTTGAGTAATAATAGCACTAGTACCTGTCAAATGACAATGAATGTTAAAATAAATCATGAAAGTCAGAAAGTATAGATATTGTGGGCGAAAATAAAAGAAAATGACAAAAGAAAAGCAAATTAAAGCAATTATTAAGGCAATGGAATTGTGTAAGCAATACGCCACTCGTTTGGTATATAAATCCATTAGGATGCATCTCAAGAATCAATTTCTTACATCAGCCATCACTAATGAATTAACTATCATCTTTGTGATTTCCAAACACCATTCCTTTTGTCTTGCTTTGCCTTAAATGCTCCATTTGTGCTTTTCCCTAAAAATATCACATAAAATTAAAAAACAATTCTACAATATGTATACACAAATATGAAAACATAAATTACAACAAACTGTATGCGTTGCCTCCCTGCTAGCGCTAAATTTTTTATCTTCAGCCAGATGTTACTGAAAGTCCATCTGTCAAGGAGATTTCAGTGTGGTTTTAGACGTCCGATTAAAGAACAATCCCATGAGCGTTGCTTTTGAAGGGTCTCTTCTAACGGTAAAGTGCAAAAATAATTTTGTCTCATTCATTGCTCTTTCCATCTTCTTAATCTTTGTCACTCCAGTAGTTCCTAAAAGAAAGAAAGAAAATCAGGAAGTCTCATATGGTGCTTGACTTTGAATCAAAATTCCATTCTGTCAAGATTGTGGGTGATGTCTTTGATTTTGTACTCCCAAAAACAGTGATGTTCTTCTGAATGCTGAGATCTTCATTATGATCAGACATTTGATCCTCCATTTGTGCATCTTCCTCCATTTTTCTTCACATATATATTTCAGAATTTCCTCGTTCAGCTTTTCATCTATCATCTGTGAAATGCATGCTCCATAAATTTCAACCTGGGGATGTAAGAGAGATGTCTGATTTTAGGTCTTCATCCTCTGTGGTTGATATGACTGGCTCAGGTAGCTCTTCTTCAAACATCAGTGCAATGCAAGCTCTAAGATCTTCATTTGTGAGGATACAGAGTTTCATCGTCATTTATAGTTGGTATAAACAGCTTTGGTTGTTGTTCATTATCAGAGTCTGAATAATAAAAATTAATTTGAAATTTTGCTAGTTTGGGCTCCTGAACTGATACCTTTGGTTCTTGATACTACTTAGCCTCTTCTCTGCTAAATTGTCATCGTGACATGTTTGGTACTCAAAGGCTTCATCAGTATCATCTGCTCCGTGAGATATGTAATTCAGGTTTTCTGTAATTGTCTAATTTGATCTGTCATTCTCTGTATGGATTCTGTTTGACTCTGAAATTGTGCATCAAATTGAACTTCCTATTTCTCGAACCGATCTTTGAGCACATGAATTCTCTAATCTTCCTCTGATGGTTATGGTTGTTGATGAAGATGAAAGGTTGATGGTGGATACGATGAAAATAGGGGTCAGGGAAATATGCCGGTTCATTATATGAAGTTTTCCAATGGTTTTACCACCCTGAATTGTAATATTGGTTTATGCTCGGGTGATTAACATCACATATCTCACATCTCCTCTTTGCATTTTGTTTACAAAATGCAGTATTGCTTGGTTCTGACCTCCAGTGATAGTTGTTGGGCTGTACAATAGGCCTCAGAAAACCGAGCTACTGCTCCCTGATTTGGGTGTATCTTCTTCAAGTAAAGCACGTAGTCTTGCAATCTCCCAACGAAGATCCACGTCACCACCTGAAAAATAAAAGAAGAAAATAAAATTACAGATAAAAAAGAAAATTAGATAAAAGTAAATTAGATAGCTTCAAAATTAATTACTCAAGAACAATAAGTCCCCGGCAACGGTGCCAAAACTTGACCGGCGTAATCACCACACGTATAACGCATGAGCATGAGCGTTTCAAGTAGTATAAAAAAATCAATCCCACAAGGACTTAATTTCTATTATTGTTATTAATTATTGATACTATTTATTTACAGGTATCTAATTAGAGGAGAATGGAATGATTGCTTTATTGGTTTGTTGAATGTAGATTTGCAAAATAAATAAAGAAATAAAAAAACACACAAAAGAAAATACTAAGGTAATAAAACAAAAGACACAAACATCTAGGTTATGACTCCACACAATATTATGTTGGATAATATGACCCATAGCGTCACTATTTGTACAGATCACGGTGTTGTTGTACAAATTAACTATGTGACAAGGAAATTGCACTCTCATCATTTGTGATTAGATCACCATATATGTATAAATGAAGAGAGGTCCATATGATTAGTTCCTGGATTGAGATGATATGAGACAGTATCAGTCACGAAGGATTAATCATTAATATCCCTAGCCGGAGTATTATCGAGACAGGACATCGATAATGCGGAATAGGCTAGTATTGCACTTGTGCGCGTTGTGAGGGCACAACGGCATAGTTCTCATATATTTAAGTATTGGATACTTATGCAAGTGCGATAGGAGGTTGTGTTTCACCGATGGTACGGGAAACAGCTTCGCTCTGGATAGACCCCTCGGAATCCCATTGGTATTATGACTATGTGTCTATGGGAGGCCGAAATCAAGGTAGGTGTGTATAGTCTTAACCTGAGACTTGCATCGCTAATACTTGCGATAATCGGTAGACTTTAGTCTTGGTGGTACAGGGCTTTAACCGGTTCTGTGTACGCCGCTCTGGGTTATCAGGAGTCGTAGTGTATGGGTGTGTGATGTCGAGACGGAAGTATCACTTCAGTCATAGTGGAGATGATGTCACGCAGGATACGGTATTAGTCTCTTAAGTGCTGGCGGCCATCGGGATATTATGACAAGGTCATGTATATCCGATTATAGAGACTAGTTACCAGACATCCAACATGTGTTTCGGACGGGGCAGACACTTATCCAGCCCCAGCCCTAGCACGTGACTATCCGATACTGGGCCGATATACACAATACTACGGTATACTACGCTTGATACAGATCTATATATTCCAGTAAGAATATTTCTGGAGAATTGGGTAGGCATGGCGCTTTGCTAGAAGCCAACCTTGTCTTGTAAATCGGTATAAACGTAGTACGAGGTACTTACGTGTTCGGATAGTCCGACAACCGTATTTACTACAAATATCCGGAGATCTCATGGGTCGCTTCCTGAAGATTCACCGATGACGTATAACTCGCACTTAATAATCTGGGATTAATTAGAAGAGAGAGAAAATTAATCTGGGATTAATTCCGGAGATATTTTATCTCGGATAAAATATCGTTTAAAGAGAGAGAACGATTAATTTGGAATTAATCGATAAAAATAATATTATTTGATATATTATTAGAAATTGGATTTCGACGCGGAATTAAAATTAGATTTTAATTCGGGCGAACGAATTAATTTAGAATTAATTCATTAGCGACGTGAATAGTGATTTCGCTAGGCGTAATCATTTAATTACGATGCGACGGAAAATTTGGTTTTAATTGGAATTAGCGAACCCGAGCCCGGATTATTTACGAGCGCATTCGCATTTCGAATTCGAGTGCGGCACGCAAGTCAAATCGTGCGTCAAATCGATAGTCACATCAAGGCAAATCAAATGTTTTTGAGTGAGAAGTCAAACTGTCGTCTTTGAGTGATGTGACATGTTGTCACTTGATTTGAGTGGATTGATGTAGAAGTTGAAAAAAGCAACATTTGCTTTTTACTTTTGACTTTTGAATTAAAGTAATAAATATGTTTTATTTAATTTACTTGGTAAATATAATAAATATATATTAAAGCTTTATCTTCTCTCTCTCAATGCAAGACATACGTATTCTCTCTTTTCCCTCTCTTTTTCTTCTTCCTCTTCTCACGGTTTCAAGCCGATTTCTTCACAAATGTTTCTGGTTTGACCGAATCAAAGGGAAGCAAGAAGAGAAGACTTAGTGCTAGCACACCATGAGTGATACATAGGTGATAGGGAAACGAATTTGTGAGCTTGGAATCAATTTTGGAGCTTGAAGCTTGGAGCTTCCATGGAGTCCATCCATGGCCGAATCTTGGAGAGACAAGAAGGACCAAAACCGAGCAGTCCAACAGCACAAAGAGCTCCATTACCGTGAGTTTGAGAAGCTTGAAGGCTTGTATTCTTCATTTCATCAAAACCCATCAATGTGAGTATGAATTCTGCCTTACTCCTTGGTTGTATTCTATTCGTTTTTATGCATGATTATGATCTTGGGACTTGATTGAAACTTCTACAATGGTATCTTGGCTATTGGTTGCATAAAACGATTTAGGGTTCTTTGAGCAAAATTTGGGGGTTTTGATTAAGCATGATTTTGACAAATTGTTTGTTTAAGAATGCTTGTATATGATTAAATTAGAGTTATATGTAATCAATTTGAAGAAAAATTGATTGGATTGATTTTCCCCAATTTGCTTATTGTTGGCCAAAACTTTAATTTGGGTAACTCAATTGAGCATCAAATGATTAAATTGTTTAGTATAGTATGCTTGAATGAGGTTGAATTGATGTTGTGTATAATCAATTTCATGAAATTTGGTTGGATCCATTTTCCCCAAAATTTTGGGCATGACAAATTTGGGTAAACTTGATTTTGAGCATGTTTAATGAAATTGGATAATTTAGAATGCTTGAATGTTGTTTAATTGATGATTGATTAGATCAATTTGATGAAAAAGTTTTGGAACAATTTTCCCCAATTTGCTTGTGATGGCCGAATTTGGCAAGTGCCCTAATGTCTTGGATTTTTGATTTTTTGTTCATTGGATGACTTAGAAAAATCATTTGGGGATGTTGAATTTATGTTTGATTGGGTTCAATTGGATTGAATTTGATTTGGACATTTTTTTCCCCTTATGGCCGAGACTTTAGCATGTATTAATTGGGTTTGATTTTGATCAAATTATGTTGGATATGATTAGTGATGATAAGCATGATTAATTTGACAAATTTAGTGTTTTGGAAACTTTGATTTGGGTAATTAATAATGCTATACACTTTAGGTAATTTAATTGGAAAATTTGGAATTTTGAAATTAAATTATTGGGCTTAAAATTGGATTTGGGCCTCTTTAAGTTGTTATTGGTTTTATTGGACTTTGTTGTACAAGTTGGTTTAGGCCAAAATTGGTTGGATCCAATTAGGCCCAAATGCGACAATGAACCTTTAAGTTTAATTGGGCCTAATGGGCCAAAATTAATTAAAGGGCTTATGGGGTAACTCCCGGATTGAACTTTGGTTGCGGGTTTGACCCGAGTTGACCAAAAGTCCACGCCTCAAGAAATTAATTAAAAGCCCATTGGACTTTAATAAATTAAATTGGATATTAATCGGGCTTTGAGACCGGTAACGATTAAATTTGGAATTTAAGTCGTAAAGGTTTATTTTATAAAGTGTAATATTTAATTTGGAATTAAATAATGAATTAGAATAAATGCGTATTAAATTGGATTTAATATGTAATTTAATTTAATTCGTAGAATCGTACTTTGAGTACGTGTTCACAATACGAGTTTGACTCGAACAAAATCAAATCTTTGTTTGAACATTGGATGATCACTAATATCAGATTAATTAATTTGATAGATTGATTGATAACATGCTTGTATGAATACATGGTTGTGATGTTTGAATAATGTATATCGGATGGATATTAGCTGGGTGGGGCGATTTTAGAAATTGTTGTAATAATTTGATTTATTAATTGGACCTGCGAGTCCAGCCTTATCTCCTATTCTTTGTATTCTCTTCTCACCTATTCCCCTCTATGTATATGAGGTTTCTTTAGAAGTGTAGTGTAACGGGTAGAAGAAATATTTGTGCTAGCGGGAGAGAGAAAGTGAGAGATTTGATCTAGGATCAATGTAAAGTATCCATCCGCATATCATTATTATTTTACATATGCGCTTTATTATGTGTTTAGAATGCATGTTTAAGGGTGTATGATGATGAGACCTTAACAAAGATAATAAATTGGTTGCCAATTGCACACGAAAACCCTCATCAAATATCATGCGTCTTTCCTTCCATTGAGTGATTCTTGCTCAAGATCCTAGATTGGCATGGTTGTTGGCCAAAGTCAAGCCCTTGTCCATCGAAATGTGTTTGAATCACGAGGCTTTGTTCCATATCGGTGTCGTGTCCAAGTTGTGGTTTGTTGGCCAAAGTCAAGGCCACTTCTTGTCCATTGACATTGATTACGAAGCTTCCATTGTTGGTATTTTCTAAGGTCCCAAGATCAAATCAAGACATGAAAACATGGGTGAATACATCACGGAGGTAGCGGGAATACTCACATTGATCGGTTATGTCGAATTGAAGACGAATCATGCCCAAAAACGCACTGCCTTGTAAGCCCACTGCAGCAGTCCATGCTCACTGTCTTGGCAGTTTCGGGTCTCAAAACGAAGCTCCAAACTCCATCGGATGGTCCCGCCTCATGGTTGAACCTCCCTACCACCTTCGCAAGACTTGTAAGTGTGCTAGCACTTGATTTCTCACCATGAGAAACCACTCTTAGCTTCCTATATGCTCACGTTTTTCTGGTTCAAAACCAGTGAGCATTGTGCCCATTTGGGCGTGAGAGAAGAGAGCATTTGAGAGAGATGAAATGTTTTGTGTTCTATTAAAATGATTTACCAAAAATCAATTTATATTTATGCCATAATATTTAATTAATAATAAAAATTATGACACAAAGCATGCAATGGCTTAGAGTGTCAAACACTCAAACTCCATGCAATGACATTGAGTGCAATGTACACAATCTACATGCAAAGCATTAGAATGACATGTGTCATGTGGGCCCCACACGTTTCCAAATGAAAGTGGGCCCACGTGCACTCACGCGTTCGGGTTCGATATTTCCGAAATACCGAGCTTACGTCGCGACGTTAATTAAATCGAATTTAAATAAATAATTGCGCCTAGCGAAATTATTATTTACGTCGCTAACGAATTAATTCTAAATTAACTCGTTTGCCCGAATTAAAATCTAATTTTAATTCCGCGTGAAATCTAATTTCGTTTAATATATCGAATATATTAATTCATCGATTAATTCCAAATTAATCGTTCTCTCTCTTTAGACGACATTTTATCCCGGATAAAATATCTCCGTTATTAATCCTAGATTAATTTTCTCTCTCTTCTGTATAATCCCAGATTATTCAAGAGTGCGAGTTGTGCGTCATCGGTGGATTATCGGGAAGCGACCCATGAGATCCCCGGATAATCTGGCAGTAAATACGGTCGTCGAGTATCCGAATCACGTACGTACCAAGTACTACGTTCTACCGATTTACGAGACAAGGTCGACTCCTAGCAAAGCACCAAGTCTACCTAATTCTCCGGACATATCCATTAAAGAATATTAAGATCTGTATCAAGCGTAGTATACAATGTATTGTGCATATCGGCCCAGTATCGGATAATCACGTGCTAGGGCTGGGGCTGGATAAGTGTCTGCCCCGTCCGAAACACATATCGGATGTCTGGTAACTAGTCTCTATAATCGGATATTCATGACCTGGTCATAATATCACGATTGGATGCGCATCTCTTAAGAGCACTAATACCGTATCCTGCGTGACATCATCTCCACTATGACTGGAGTGATACTTCCGTCTTGACATCACATCCAATACACTACGATTCTCAATATACCCGGCATTGGCGTACACAGAACTAGTTACAGTCCTAGACGACCTCAACTAAAGTATATCGATTGTCGTAAGCATTAGCGATGTAAGTCTCAGGTTAAGACTATACACACCTACCTTGATTTCGGCCTCCCATAGACACATATTCATAATACCAATGGGATTCCGAGGGGTCTATCCAGAGCGAAGCTGTTTCCCGTACCATCGGTGAAACACGACCTCCTATCGCACTTGCATAAGTATCCAACACTTATATATATGAGAACTATGCCGTTGTGCCCTCACAACGCACACAAGTGCAATACTAGCCTATTCCGCATTATCGATGTCCAGTCTCGATAATACTACGGCTAGGGATATTTAATGATTAATCCTTCGTGGACTGATACTGTCTCATATCATCTCAATCCAGGAACTAATCATAGGGACCTCTCTTCATTTATATATCTATGGTGATCTAATCACAAATGATGAGAGTGCAATTTCCTTATTACATAGTTAATTTGCTACAACAACACAATGATCTGTGCAAATAGTGACGCTATGGGTCATATTATCCAACAATCTCCCACTTGGCACATAGCCAGTCACTCGAGTGTCTAACACCCGAACTATGTACAATTCGCTCAAATTGCTGAGGAAAGGTTTTCGTCAGCGGATTTGCTTAATTATCGTCTGACGCGATTTACACGATCATCACATCGCCACGATGTATGATCCGAACGAATCAGATGATATAGAAGTATATATCTGGATCGTCGATGAGACCTTTAATTCCTTAGCTTGTGCTGACGCCTAGCTCAGCTGCTACACAGAACTATATCTAATCTAATTAGATTCACTTTCGACCCAAAAGACTTCTATTGCTGCCTCAGCTGCAGCAATAATCCGCAATTGTTGTTTATTCGGCAACAGTTATCTTGCTAGGAAGATTTCCAGCTCACTGTCCTGTTATTCAAACTTTATAGTACCGTAGTATTTTAATTGTTTGGAAACTTGCAGTAGTGATCCCAGTCACTTCAAGTTCTCCTCTCCATAGTTTAAGACAACATCTTTAGTTCTCTCAGATACTAACAGATGTTCTTAATCTTCAATCCAGTGACTATCACTTGGATTGAACCGATTGTGACTCCATATGCTCGAAGCGTATGAGACACCAATACAAGTACATTTTAAATGTACAATTTCCAGAGAGTTTTACCAACTCTAAATCTATCCCAGTAGATCTTTATTCCTTGAATAAAGGTTGTTACTCCCCAGAATTCTACGGAGAATTTCTATGAAAGAATATCTATGAAAGCCAAGCTTTCACCAATTGCTTTATGGGAATTTCATTGTCAGTGCCCTCTCCCACTAACCTCCTTATATACACAAGAATTATTTCGTTTTGAGTTAAATCATAAACCATTATGATTATTTCAAAACGTCAGTTCCAAGAACCTTATGCTTGCATTGATCCAAACATGGATCGAATAACCCGCAAACCTGGTTTGTCGGTTATACAAAATCGTCAGGATGTTGTAAACATCCTCCAAAAGGTTTCCTTTTCAGGAAAGCGATTTTGATCTATAACTGACAAATTTCATAAATGAAATACGCAGTTATCAACAAGCATCTTCAAAATGGATTTACCATGGCAACAGGAAAGTAAAAGGTTGAACCGTTATTAACACAATGTTGATAACGATACCTTTCCGTCAAAAGCCTAGCTTTGTACGTTGGTATGTTGCCATCCATGTATGTCTTCCTTGAAGACGTATAATGTACCAATAGGCACAATGCCTTGTGGTACAACAACTAGTATCCATAATAGTCGTTATACATGGAATCCATTTCGGACTCATGGCACTTTGCCATAACAGGGAGTCGATACCTTGTATCACTTCCTCAAACGTAGTCGGATGGATATACCTTCATAAGATTGACATCTTAATGAGGTTAGATCAGAAACCCATACCCTAGGTTGTTTTCTGACTCTATCCGATCTACCCGATTTCTTGTGTATTTGAAGATTAATGGTACAGATTCATCATAGATGAATTGTTTGTGTTCCATTAAGGACTTCGTGCTATGAATAGTATTACTCCGATTTTCATTGAGTATCACTATCCTCCCACTGACCACTGCATATCGGTATTCCTCTCAGGAAAACCGCATGGTGAGCAACAATCACATTGTTCTCATGTGGGATTTATAAGTACTATACTTATGGTTTCCCTTAGGATAACCTATATTGGCACTAATCCAATTTGGGTTCTTAGTTTGGTATCATCCAAACTTTATGCCTGGCATACCCAAATTATCAGGAATGAGAAACCTCGTTTCTTTCCTGTTCATATCCTATATGATATCTGTCAAACAGATTTATATGGAACCTTATTCCAAATAAGTTTTGCACTGTTAATACATATCCTGTTGAAGGAAATAGTAGCTCAGAGCGACTCGTGAAAACCTTATCATGTCCAACAAAATTCGGTTTTTAGTTCTGACACACCGTCAATTGACGTGTCTCGGGAGGAGTCCTCATATGAAAGAATACCGTACTCTTTCATGTACGTATGAAACTTACTGCTTAAGTATTTACCAATACGGTCTTACCGCAGGCGGCATAATACTATAGCCGATCTGTTTGTATACTTCGTGTCGAAACTCAAAGTTTCGTATTTGTGTTCTTCAAAAGAAACACATAACCATAACGTGATGCCACATCCGTTAAGGTCACGAAATATTCATGTTCACATCTAGCCTAGCTAGATATGGGCCCACTTACTTCACCATGAATAGGGCTAACAGATCGGTGGCCCTTTTACTATTACCAAGTAAATAGTATTTTAGGTATTTTACCTAATAAACTAGATTCGTAGACCTTATTTGAATAGTCAAATCAGTCCTAGTATCCACTCTTCAAAAGTGTGGATATACGAGTCTTGTTTAATTGTGTCCTAGACAACAATGCCACAAATAAGTCTCTATTGATCAAATCAATTTGAGCTATTTATTTGTCATTTATATGTTTGAGATTTTATTTATATTCAAAATATAAATTATGTTATTTACATCTAATGTATTTATCTCAGTATCATCTTTATATAATGAAACACTTTAGTGTTCTAGAATATAAAGGTTTTATCCGCATCGGATTAAACACTGATATAGAGATAATGTCTCTAGTCAAACTAGTTACATTATAACATTTTAAGTACATACCCAAAGGGTAGTTCCTAAACTTAGGTATCTACGGTCGAAACAGCGACTTTCGTCCCGTTTCCAATTCGCAGAGAAATCTCGGCTTGAAGCCAGTATCCAGCTCACAGCGGATTCTGAACGTCAATACATATATGTATTATGTACCACACTAAGTATTTAAAATCCAATTTTAATACTAGTAGTAAACATAACTTTGACAAATATTTTTAAAGTTAGAGCCTCTCCCTATCTTTAATTCCTTCGTGTCTTCCATATCCAAATGGTAGTCACTTTGGGATATGTCAATTACCTTTTCAATATTTCACAAACCTTTGGCCAAGCCTTGGGTTTTAGAATATCGAAATGATGTGCACCTTGTGCTACATGCCCAATTGCAAACTTTGACTTCTCTCCACTAGAATAGTCAAATCAATTCTCTAAGAATTATTAATTGCAATTTAATACTTTTAAATCTAAAGATAGATTTATTGTAAGTATATTAATTAAGCACTAAAGTCATCATCACATAAATCTTCCAAAGATTTTATGCTCTACTATTTGCTTAATTATGGGCTTAGTCATAATAAGTTATTTTATCAAATAAATTAACCTATTATTTATTCCCAATTGAAAATTAAATCATTTAAAACATTTAATCCAAGGATTATATATTTTAAATATTCAACTTTCAATTCTTTCTTGATTTCAATAGTCCAACTATTTAATCAATTTTATAAGGTACTATTTATTATAATGATTACAATAATCCAATTATTTAATCAACTATAATTTTAATATTGATTACTATAATCCAATTATAAAATCAACTATCATTTTAATTCAATTATATTGATTACTATAATCCAATTATAAAATCAACTATATATTGAATGAGTTTGTATATAGTCCAACTATATATATTTTTAAAACAACATAAAATATTAGTCCAACTAATACTTTTGATTAATATGACGAGAATAAAATATAGATGAGCGCGTTTAGCGAGTATTCGAACGAATGTTGCAAATTCAATACTTGCCTCCCACTATTTTTCGTCGAGCCTCTAACCCTCTGTCGAGTACTCGGGAAACCGTGTTTCCTAGTGGGCTAGGATCCCGTTAAATATCACACAATCTTGACTTTGGCCAACAAATTGTATGATAATTAACTAGGTAGATCTCTAAGATCAATTGGATCTAATCCAACTCCTAGATCCAGTAGGTGGACATCCAAGTCCTAAACATATATCTTATATATGCCTATATATCCAATATATACCCTAACCTTTTTCCTCTGAATCAACTAGGCCTTGGCTTTGGCACAACAAACCTAGTGATCCCAGTCAAGCGCGGACCCATTGACATGGAAGCTTCGTAATCAATGTCAATGGACAAGAAGTGGTCTTGACTTTGGCCAACAAACCACAACTTGGACAAGACACCAATATGGAACAAAGCCTCGTGATTAAAACACATCTTTGAAGGACAAGGGCTTGACTTTGGCCAACAACCCCTGCCAATCTAGGATCTTGAGTAAGAATCACTCAATGGAAGGAAAAACGCATGATATTTGATGAGGGCTTTTTCGCGTGCAAATTGGCTACCAATTTAATTATCTTTGTTAAGGTCTCATCATCATACACCCTTAAACATGCATTCTAAATACATAATAAAGCGAGTATGAAAATAAATAATAATGATATGCGGATGGATACTTAACACATTGATCCTAGATCAAATCTCTCCCTTTCTCACTCAAGCTAGCACTAGTATTACTTCTACCCGTTACACTACACTTCTAAAGAAACCTCATATACATAGAGGGGAATAGGTGAGAAGAGAATACAAAGAGAATAGAGGTGATAAGGCTGGACACGCAGGTCCAATTTAATAAATCGAATTTATTACAACAATTTCTAAAATTGCCCACCCGACTAATATCCATCCGATATACATTATTCATTCAACACAACCACGTATTCACACACATAAGCATGCTATCAATCAATCTAATCAAATTAATTAATCTGATAATTAAGTGATCATCCAATGTTCAAACAACGATTTGATTTTGTTCGAGTCAAACTCGTTTTTGCGAATAAGTACTTAAAGTACGAATTCATGAATTAAATTAAACTACATCATTAAATCTAATTTAACATGTATTTAATACTAATTCATTATTCAATTCCAAATTAAATATTACACTTTTATTAATAAACCTTTTTCGATTTAAATTCCAAATTTAATCGTAACGCGTCTCAAAGACCGATTAACGTCCAACGTCAATTCAATTAAAGTCCAATGGGCTTTTGATTGATTTCTTAAGGCGTGGACTTTTGGTCAACTCGGGTCAAACCGATAACCAAAGTCCAATCCGGGATTTACCCCATAAGCCCATAAATCAATCTTGGCCCATTAGGCCCAATTGAACTTTAAAGGTTCATTAAGTCGCATTTGGGCTTTATGGTCAAGGTTTTGGGCCCAATTGGATCCAATCCATTTGGCCTAAACCAAACTTGATAAATCAAGCCCAATAGGCCCAAATACAACATTTAAATCCAATTTCAAAATTAGGCCCAAATAATAAATTCAAAAATCCAATTTTCCCAATTTAATTACCAAGTGTACATGATCAATCAACTAAATCAACATTTCTAAAACACATATTAGTCCAATTAATCATGCTTGATTCATTATCATATGTCCAACACACAAATTGAAAGATCAACCATTACATGCTTAAATCGGCCAAGGGATGATTCATGTCCAATTCGGTTTCAATCCAATTAATCCGCATTCGACATTAAATACATCCGAATGATTTCCAAATCCAATATCAAATCAAAATTACCAAGAATAATTATCAACAACACACAATTCATTAAACTTCAATCTTGCAAGTATCATTTGACAATCATTCCATTCGGTTTCAATCCTCCTTTCCAATCAATCAAATTATGACATTCAAATCCAAGTCCATCAAAATAAAATTAAATTCAAATTCAACATTCAATTGTCAACTCAAATTCTCAATTCTCATCAATCCGATGAAATTAAAAAAACATCAAAAAATCAAATGAATTAAAAAACAAAAAATCCAGATCAAATCATCAAACATTCGGCCAAGGACTATTTTGGGGAAAATAATTCCAAATCATTTTTCATCAAATTAGTCCAACCAAAATGAATTTAAACATGTTATAAGCATACTCAAACAAGCAATTTATTCAAATCATGCTCAAATCACATTTACCCAAATTTTAAACCCTACAAATTTCATGCTTGCAACATTAGCTCATGATGCCATTGTTGGTATTTTCTAAGGTCCCAAGATCAAATCAAGACATGAAAACATGGGTGAATACATCAACGGAGGTAGCGGAATACTCACATTGATCGGTTATGTCGAATAGAAGACGAATCATGCCCAAAAACGCACTGCCTTTGTAAGCCCACTGCAGCAGTCCATGCTCACTGTCTTGGCAGTTTCGGGTCTCAAAACGAAGCTCCAAACTCCATCGGATGAGTCCCGCCTCATGGTTGAACCTCCCTACCACCTTCGCAAGACTTGTAAGTGTGCTAGCACTTGATTTCTCACCATGAGAAACCACTCTTAGCTTCCCTATGCTCACGTTTTTCTGGTTCAAAACCAGTGAGCAGTGCCCATTTGGGGTGAGAGAGAAGAGAGAGCATTGAGAGAGATGAAATGTTTTGTGTTCTATTAAAATGATTTACCAAAAATCAATTTATATTTATCCCATAATATTTATTAAATTAATAATAAAATTATGACACAAAGCATGCAATGGCTTAGAGTGTCAAACACTCAAACTCCATGCAATGACATTGAGTGCAATGTACACAATCTACATGCAAAGCATTAGAATGACATGTGTCATGTGGGCCCCACACGTTTCCAAATGAAAGTGGGCCCACGTGCACTCACGCGTTCGGGTTCGATATTTCCGAAATACCGAGCTTACGTCGCGACGTTAATTAAATCAAATTTAAATAAATAATTGCGCCTAGCGAAATTATTATTTACGTCGCTAACGAATTAATTCTAAATTAACTCGTTTGCCCGAATTAAAATCTAATTTAATTCCGCGTCGAAATCTAATTTCGTTTAAATATATCGAATATATTAATTCATCGATTAATTCCAAATTAATCGTTCTCTCTCTTTAGACGACATTTTATCCCGGATAAAATATCTCCGTTATTAATCCTAGATTAATTTTCTCTCTCTTTTGTATAATCCCAGATTATTCAAGAGTGCGAGTTGTGCGTCATCGGTGGATTATCGGGAAGCGACCCATGAGATCCCCGGATAATCTGGCAGTAAATACGGTCGTCGGAGTATCCGAATCACGTACGTACCAAGTACTACATTCTACCGATTTACGAGACAAGGTCGACTCCTAGCAAAGCACCAAGTCTACCTAATTCTCCGGACATATCCATTAAAGAATATTAAGATCTGTATCAAGCGTAGTATACAATTGTATTGTGCATATCGGCCCAGTATCGGATAATCACGTGCTAGGGCTGGGGCTGGATAAGTGTCTGCCCCGTCCGAAACACATATCGGATGTCTGGTAACTAGTCTCTATAATCGGATATTCATGACCTGGTCATAATATCACGATTGGATGCGCATCTCTTAAGAGCACTAATACCGTATCCTGCGTGACATCATCTCCACTATGACTGGAGTGATACTTCCGTCTTGACATCACATCCAATACACTACGATTCTCAATATACCCGGCATTGGCGTACACAGAACTAGTTACAGTCCTAGACGACCTCAACTAAAGTATATCGATTGTCGTAAGCATTAGCGATGTAAGTCTCAGGTTAAGACTATACACACCTACCTTGATTTCGGCCTCCCATAGACACATATTCATAATACCAATGGGATTCCGAGGGGTCTATCCAGAGCGAAGCTGTTTCCCGTACCATCGGTGAAACACGACCTCCTATCGCACTAGCACATAAGTATCCAACACTTATATATATGAGAACTATGCCGTTGTGCCCTCACAACGCACACAAGTGCAATACTAGCCTATTCCGCATTATCGATGTCCAGTCTCGATAATACTACGGCTAGGGATATTTAATGATTAATCCTTCGTGGACTGATACTGTCTCATATCATCTCAATCCAGGAACTAATCATAGGGACCTCTCTTCATTTATATATCTATGGTGATCTAATCACAAATGATGAGAGTGCAATTTCCTTATTACATAGTTAATTTGCTACAACAACACAATGATCTGTGCAAATAGTGACGCTATGGGTCATATTATCCAACATCATGTCAATGGGTCCGCGCTTGACTGGGATCACTAGGTTTGTTGTGCCAAAGCCAAGGCCTAGTTGATTCAGAGGGAAAAAGGTTGGGTATACATTCGATGTATAGGCATATATAAGATATATGTTGGGGACTTGGATGTCCACCTACTGGATCTAGGAGTTGGATGAGATCCAATTGATCTTCGAGATCTACCTAGTTAATTATCATACAATTTGTTGGCCAAGTCAAGATTGTGTGATATTTAACGGGATCCTAGCCCACTAGGAAAACGGTTTCCCGAGTACTCGACAGAGGGTTAGAGGCTCGACGAAAATAGTGGGAGGCAAGAATTGAATTTGCAATACTCGTTCAATTACTCGCCATACGGCTATTAAATTATTTCGTCATTAGATTAAATGTTAGTTGGACTATATTTTAAATTGTTGTTTTAATAAACAGTTGGACTGTATTATACTTGATTATATATAATTGGATTATATTAATCAATATATTGAATTAATTAATTTCAGTTTACAGTTGATTTTATAATTGGATTATAGTAATCAATGTAATTGAGGTTAATTAATTTGGATTATATTTGATTATATAGTTGTTGACTATTATAATCATTATAATATATATAGTACCACTAATCGTTGATTAAATAGGGACTATTGTAATCAAGATAAAATTGAAAAGTTGGATATTTAAAATAAATATGGGATTAAAATATTTTTAAATGATTTAATTTTCAATTGGGAATAAATAATAGGTTACTTTATTTGATAAAATAACTTATTATACCTTCAGCCCAAAATTAAGCAAAATAAGTAGAGCATAAAATATTGGAAGATTATGTGATGATGACTTTAATGCTTAATTTAATATACTTGTCATAAATCTAATTTTAGATTAAGAAGTATTAAAATTGCAATTTATAATTCTTGGAGAATTAATTGACTATTCTAGAGGAGATAAAGTCAAAGTTTGCAATTGGGCATGTGCACGAGGTGCACATCGTTTCGATATTCTAAAACCCAAGGCTTGGCCTAAGGTTTTTGAAATATTGAAAGAGGATAATTGACATATCCCAAAGTGACTACCATTTGGATATGGCAGACACGAAGGAATTAAAGAAAGGGCAAGGCTCTTACTTTGAAAATGTTTGTCTTAGTTATGTTCACAGCTAGTATTGAAATTAGATTTTAAATACTTAGTGTGGTACATAAAATATATGTATTGATGTTCAGAATCTGCTTTGAGCAGGATACTGACTTCAAGCTGAGATTGCTCTGCGAATCGGAAACGGGACGAAAGTCGTGCTGTTTCGACCGTAGATATACCTAAGTTAGGAACTACCCTTCGGGTGTGCACTTAAATTAGGAACTGTTATAATGTAAACTAGTTTGACTAGAGAACATTATCTCTATATCAGTGTTTAATCCATGGTGATAAACCTTTATATTCTAGAACACTAAGTGTTTCATTATATAAAGATGATACTGAGATAAACACATTAGATGTGAATAACAGAATTTATATTTTGAATATAATATAAAATCTCAAATATATAAAATGACACAATAAATAGCTCAAATTGATTTGATCAATAGAGACTTATTTGTGGCATTGTTGTCTGGGACACAATTATACAAGACTCGTATATCCACACTTTTGAAGAGTGGATACTAGGACTGATTTGACTATTCAAATAAAGTCTACGAATCTAGTTTGTTAGGTAAGTACCTAAAACAATGTTTACTTGGTAATAGTGTAATTGCCCACCGATCTGTTAGCCCTATTCATGGTGAAGTTAGTGGGCCCATATCTAGCTAGCTAGATTTGAACATGAATATTTCGTGACCTTAACGGGGATGTGGCATCACGTTAGGGTTATGTGTTTCTTTTGAAGAACACAAATCAGAAACTTTTAGAGTTTCGACACGAAATAGACAAACAGATCGGCTATAGTATTATACCGTCACGGTAAGACCGTAATGGAAAATACTTAAGCAATAAGTTTCTTATATACTTGAAAGAGTATAGTATTCTTTCAAATGAGGACTCCTCCCCGAACACGTCAAAGTGACGGTGTTTCCGGACTGATTAGCCGAATCATGTTAGACATGATAAGGCTAATCATGAGTCACTCTGAGCTACCATTTACCTTCTTCAACGGATAAGTTTTAAATTTTAACAGTGCAATAACTTATTTAGAATAAGGTTCCATAATAATCTGTTTGACAGATTACATATTAGATATGAACGGGAAAGAAACGGGTTTCTCATTCCTGATAATTTGGGTATGCCAGGCATAACGTTTGGATGATACCAAACTAAGGACCCAAATTGGATAAGTGCCAATATAGTTATCCTAAGGGAAACCATAAGTATAGTACTTATACATCTCACCAGAGAACAATTAGATTGTGCACATGCAGTTTTCCGAGAGGAATACAGACATGCAGTGGTAAGTGGGAGGATAGTAAAACTCGATGAAAATCAAGTAATACTATTCAAGGCACCTATTCCTAATGGAACATAAATAGGTCATCAATGGATGAAACTATTCCATAATCTTCGAGTACACAAGAACCGCATAGATCAGAGAGAGTCAGAAAAACAACCTGGGGTATGGGTTTCTGATCTCACCTTATAAAGATGTTAATCTTTTAAGGTACACCAACTGATTACGTATAAGGTAGTGATACAAGGAATCAAACTCCCTATTATGACAGTGTCATGAGTCCAAAAATGGGATCCATGTATATCAACAAGTTTGGATACTAGTTGATGTACCATAAGGCATTGTGCTATTTTTACTTTATAAGTCTTCAAGGAAGAATACATGGAAGGTACCTACCAACACACTAAGCTAGGCTTGTAAAGAAAAGGTAGAGTTATCAAACAT